>JAMKCF010000013.1:4997326-5057326 GCA_023634235.1 Pisaster brevispinus
ACACAGAATGCGACCCAATTTGATTTTGACTTCCGGTTCAAACCGGATGATCAAATTCAATAATTATTTGAAATAATCATGACTCCTGAACCACACATTGGATTTTTATCAACTACACGACATTATAAAGGGCTCCAAGGACTTACCTAGCGCTATACAGTATGACCTCATTTGACCTAAGTTTTGGTTCAAACCGGAAGTTGAAGATTTATATTGGAACAAAATCTTACTCCTGAACCACAAATCGGGTTGATAAAATAAAATATAATTAAATCATAATTTGATCAAGGGGTCCGCAGTTGTAGTCATGAACACACATGACTACATAGCTGAGGGCCTCAGACAACTCAGCAACACTGATCATTATATTGAATGTGACACTGACCCTACTCAATCATTTTCCAAACAAATCAGTGACACCTTGGTTAGAATCCACAATGCCAACGGTATCGACAAAGATACCTTCAACTATCTCCTTCCACAGGACCCCCGTACAGCACGCTTCTACCTTCTACCTAAGATACGCAAGCCCAACAATCCAGGCCGACCCATTGTATCTGGTAATGGTAGCCCTTCAGAGCGCATTTCTGAGTTTGTAGATAGCTTTCTCAACCCCTTAGTCTCCGGCATCCCTTCCTTCATAAAGGATACCACAGACTTCCTCCATAAGCTAAGAGGATGTCAAACATCAAATACCTGACTCTGCTTTTTTGGTTACTCTAGATGTATCATCACTGTATACTAACATACCCCCATAATGAAGACATTAATGCATGTGTCTCTGCCCTCAGGGGTAATAAACAATCCCGCCCCTCAGTGAGACATAATTTATTAAAGAACTCATCAGCCACATTCTCACTAAGAACAACTTTTCATTTACTGACAGGCATTTTCTACAGATACAGGGTACCGCCATGGGTACAAAAATGGCGCCCTCATATGCCAACATTTTCATGTCTGACTTAGAGGAAAAACTTCTGTCCTCTGCCCCCAGCCGCCCACTATAGTTTGGTGGAGATTTATCGATGATATTTTCTCTATCTGGTGTGGTAGTCAAGACAGCTTGGAGGAGTTTATCGACCATATAAACTCATTCCACCCAACCATAAAGTTCACTACTGAATACTCTCTAACAAGTGTACATTTTCTAGATGTAACTATAAGTAAATCCCCTAGCGGCATTGCTACGGATGTATACAGCAAACCCACTGATACCCACCAGTACCTTCTCTCCAACAGTTGCCACCCCAGTCACTGTAAGAAGGCAATTGCTTACAGTCAGGCCTTACGCATAAGACGTATCTGCTCCACAGATACCCTATACAAAAGGGCTGGCGCTCATCGGACCTCAGGAAACACCTTGTTTCTAAAGGTCACAGCGAACGCAGGGTTCAACTTGCCAGCAACAAGCCCTCAGCATACCATGCCATACTCTTTTGGCCAACATGGGATCCAAAAAGGTCCCGACCAATAGAGTTGCCCTGGTCACCACCTACCACCCTAAACTACCTAAACTCTCCTCAATCCTCAATGGCAGAATGAATATTCTCCATTCCTCTAAGAGGTTGCGCTCAGCAATCCCTGAGAACCCCATGGTTGCATTCCGCCGCCCTAAAAACCTGGGAGACATTCTAGTCAGGGCCAAACTCCCCCCCCCCCCCAGGTACAGGCCAAACACCACCCCTAACAGAGATACAGGGTTGTCACAAGGGGGAGTGTACCCGCTCTAAATGTAGAACTTGTCTCTACATCAAACCTGCACTTAAAAGAGTCATAGCACTTGCTCTTCTTACAATATCAAGACCGACTCCCAATGTAACACACCCAATGTAGTCGATGTTCTTGTAAGAGATGTGGACTACAGTATGTGGAAGAGGCTAGGACCAAACTCAGTCTTCGCTTTGCGAACATGTCTCTTCCATAATGACCAAGAAACTGTACCCCGTCTCCATCCACTTCAATAGACTTAATCACAGCGTCAAAGATGTTGTACACCCAATTAATGATAGTCCGTGTAATATTTGAAAAATTCATAACTCCCTAACCACAAATTGGATTTTTACAATCCATACGTCGTCTAGTTTTAACACGCGCTACACAAAATGTGACCCGTTTGACCTTAAATACCGGTTTAAACCGGAAGTTGAACGTTGATGTTTAAAAAATCATAACTTATGAACCACACATTTGATTTTTACAATCTATGCATCATTGGGAAGGTGTGTAACAAGTGACGAAATAATACACAAAATTTTACCACTTTTGACCTTGACTTCCGGTTCAAACCGGAAGATGAATTTAATAATTAAAAAAATAATAACTCCTCAACCACTTATTGTATTTTTATAATGTATACGTCATGAGAAAGAGCTCATAAAACGTAACAAATGACACACAGTGTGACATCATTTAACCCTGACTTCCGGTTCAAACTGGAAGTTAAAAATTAATGTTTAAAAAAATCTTCTAAGATAACTTCTAAGGCACACATCTTGTTTTTTTAACAATCTTTACATCATTGGGAAAGTATTTATCAACTTAAGAAATGACACACAGAATGCGACCCAATTTTATTTTGACTTCCGGTTCAAACCGGATGATCAAATTCAATATTTGAAATAATCATGACTCCTGAACCACACATTGGGTTTTTATCAACTACACGACATTATAAAGGGCTCCAAGGACTTACCTAGCGCTATACAGTATGACCTCATTTGACCCAAGTTTTGGTTCAAACCGGAAGTTGAAGATTTGTATTGGAACAAAATCTTACTTCTGAACCACAAATCGGGTTGATAAAATAAAATATGATTCAATCATAATTTGATGACATCGATCACGAACACCTTGTTTTTGTAGCAAACAAAAAGTGAATGTCTAGTTTTGTATTTGTATTACAAACTTTTACATTTGTGCTTTGCAGATTCCTCCAAAGTCCCTGCCCCGCAATCGGACGGTGAGTATAATATAGTATTGTAATCGTACGAGTGAGTCACGAAGTCTGGACAAGGGGTGTGTGAATAATCTTTCTCAATAAAAACAACTTTTTTTTTTGACTGAATAATCTAACCCAAATGAGGGCGCTGTTCATAAGAAAAAGTTAGTCGGGTCCCTTCTTTGCAAACGTTCCCAAACTGAAACAAGACACGTATGCCTGGGATCCAGATAAAGGTAAACAACGAGAATTTTTGACGAAGAAAACCGAAAAACTGAGAGAGATTGCTCTACCCATTATTCTCAAATGTCGCTCTGTTTTTTTCAGGGTACTTCTCGGAGGGGCGTGAGTATGTGTACCAGTATGAGGGTCAGGTTCTCAGCGGGCTACCGGGGGTTAGCAAGGAGGTGGCCGGTATCAAGATCGTGGCAGACACCCGCATACAGATGAAGGAAAATGGAAAATGTCTGCTCAGGGTATGATGAATAATCTGTTCTAACTTATTGTTGGTTTTACTTACTCCTAGAACTATTCGGTTCGTTCCGCTAGGTCGGGGAGACGATAGCGGAACGAACCGAATAGTTCTAGGAGTAGGTTTTACTTACCCATACACCAAAACCAATGTGTGTAAAGCACTGTTTGATGATTCGAACTGCCTCTAATCGATCTCGGTGGTCTGGTGCTAAAGACAGGACCAGCTACTCTGGAATGGTAACACGTGTTTGGGTTTGAATTAGCCCCACTTGTGTGGCCAAGGGACAGGAAACCTGAATCCTTGGCCACACGTCATGAACCATATTTTCGTCAGCCCACTGATTAAAAAATAGAGGCGCATTCCCTAAGAGCGGGTCGGCGGTTTAAACCACCTCAATGTGTTCACTTACCTCTTAGCTTGACCTGGGTGTTTTGGGTGATTACATAAATAACAATTTCAAAAGATATTTCAATTCAAAGTTTTCAACTTCATCCGAATTAGATTTTCGCGACATGTACTGAGCGCGGCCATTTTGGATTGATTCTAATCGTGCCAATCAATCCATGACGTCACCGGCCGGCCGGGTTGTGGGCAGAGCGAAGATGCGCACATTGCAATGGTTGCTTTATGTATCAGCTCCGCCCACAGCCAACGTCTTGTTTTTAAATAAAAATATCGCGATAATCACGATATTTCGACATATCCAAAACTGATGTCGATATCTTATCGTAACGTGTAGAAACTCATTTGAGGTTTCGTTAAAAACGTGAACGGAGTCGAATTAAAAGTATATGTGTATAGGGTTTTGCCATGGTCCACAAGGTATTAAACCGGAAGCGGAACTTTTTTTTAAAGTACCGATCGTGTGTTTCGCACGTGCGCTGTTCAATACATAGACTTGACTTAGTCCCTGCTATATGGCATGATTGCATTGAAACATAAAAAAACAGATCTCTCTCTCTCTCTCGAAAAATTCAAACATGTTCAAATAATTGGACTATACAAAACATTTTATTCAAAACATTAAAAACAGCAACCAACCATTTTTAGGTAGTCTTCAATTTGCAAAAAGATTAAAATAAATTGTGAAATTTAAGGACATAAAAGTGTAGGCAGTAAACTTGTAGTTGTAGACAATAATATGGGATTACAAATATATTAATTTTTTAACTCTTGTTTAAATGAGATTGATATTCCAAACAAATTCTAATCTCGCATGTCTGAACAGGGTTTTAAATGAGCCAACTTAACTCAACAATTACAGAGGAAATACTTTTAAGTTGTGTGTGACTGTGGTATAATTTCTTGCCATTTTACATTTTAAAGCCAAGGCTTTAAAATATGAAGTAAAAACAATGAAGTAAAAATATTTATTAACATTCGTTGTTGTTAAGCCTTGCCTATCATTGAAAATTTGTGTTGATTGGTAATCATAGGTTTGTTATCGAAATAAACAAACGCGAGTTGCCTGTACCTACATGCACTGAGTAATGTCTCATTTAAAAAAAAATTTGTGGTCTGTGCTCTGTGTGGATTTTTGGTGAAAAAAAAGTTGCATGCCCTGTTTTTTGATTTGCACTCCCACTTTTCAAATCCTAGCTAAAACACTGGGCCCCATAATAGGTCCAGTCCACTTTGATTGGCTTTATTTACGGGGCTAGGGAAAGTGTAGATTGCTTACACACATCGACCGGTGTATGTGGTGAAATGAAACAAAAAATATAATAATTCACTGATGCAAGTTTAACACCTAATTGGGTGCTTACTAACTGGATGCCACTTTTCCCACTAGGTAGGTGTTTTTGTGTGTATTTATTCGTTGAGCAAGAAACGGGGGAATTAATGTAGCAAAATGTGGAAGTAATGTAATTGTTTATAGCACAAAATATAGCACATAAATATAATGTTTATATGTGTGCAGTTAAATGTGCATTATTGCCGCCTCTCAGTAACAAAACTTGCAGTTTTCAAATACAAAATAGATCGACTGCGGTTTATAAATAAAACCTGGATGGGCCAGGGATTTACTACATAAGTTTTTATTTCTTATTCTAAGTAAATGTTGAAAGTTGGTGCAACTGGCCCTTTAATAGGGCTAGATAATTAAAGCAAAGGCTAATCTTGACTAAAAAAGAATAAGAGTTTGATGTTACACTGTTTGATCATTTTAAAAAGTATGAGAACTGTCAGATAATTTTAATGTTTAGGTTTGCGAGTTGGTTTGTCTAAGTTAATTGGGTGTTATGCTTATCATAGGAAATAGTTTACCATCTTCATAAAAACACTGTTAAAAAATAACACATTTTTGATGCATTTACCACTTTATGATTTATGAAAGCTCTTTCCAGCAAGGCAGTTATGGATGTAACCCTAGACTTTGCTTGTCCTATCACACAAAAAACATTCACTTGACCCCCATCCAGGACCGAATTTTATAGAGATGCTTAAGCAGATAATTCTGGTTTAAAAATGTGTGCTTAGCAAAACTGTGCAGGATACCAGTCAGAAATGGTGCAGGGGGGACATGGTATATTGGCTGGTAACCTTATTCTGGTAAGCATAATTTTGTTGTGCTTGAGCACTTAGCAGCTCTTTGTAATTGGGCCCAGGATTGAACACATCTTTTATTTCTCCTTCTCCTTCAGCTGGAAGAAGTGAAACTCCACAAGGTTCTGACGGAGACCAAGAATCCTGCCAAGCAACAGGTTGAGGAGAATCTCCAACGTCTGGATTTCATTTATGAATCTCCCCTCGTTGTCCAACTCACCAAGCCCATCAAGTTCACATATGTTAATGGAAAGGTTTGTACAAGAATGTGATTTCTTAGGATTGTTCCTGATTTCAGGATTTTCTCAAAATCTTGTGGATCCGTCAAGATTTCTTGAAAGGCCTAAGGGAGAAAGAAATAGTCCACATTGTGTCCAAACCTTTAGTTTTGTATTTCTGGGGATGCACAGAGTCTGTACACCTCCTGTATTGTAACATCTGAGAGGTTCTGGGTCTAGAATAAGGGGGAACCCAGGCCCTAAAAAAGCCATTTTTCAGGAATGTTAACATCCCTGCTTATAACAGTTTGATAGATAAAACAGTTTTAATTTGGTTTAATTTTAATGTCTGTGGATTTTTTCCACAAAGCTCGGGAAAGCACTGAGCATACAGTGCTTAATACACATCGGTGTAAGGGAAAAAAACAAGTTAAAATTCTTCATCCTGATGCAAATTTTACATCTATTAAATCGTTGCAGTACCCGCTGCTAAGGATTCGAACCCGCCTCTAGCCAGCAGGCTAGCTCGGTGGTCTAGTGGTAAGACATCTGCTACCCAAGTGATTGCCTGTGGATTTTTTTCACAGAGCTCGGGAAAGCACTGAGCATACAGTGCTTGATACACATCGGTGTAAGGGAAAAAACAAAACAAATTAAAAATCTTCATCCCGATGCAAACATTACATCTATTAAGATAAAACCGTCTGTTCTCTACCTCCTATAGGCCCCAGACCATGTAACCTACTAGAAGAGTGACCTTGTACATTCCAGGGCATTTCCTGGCAGGCAAGATACTACACTGTTCATGTGGGAAATTTTACATTTTGTGTCATAATTTCCACATAAATTCAAGGTTATAAAAGGAACAGCTGAACAAGTTTTGATTTGTGCCCCTTTCTTTCTATCAAAAGTTGATACAAATCAGACAGTGCAATCTCTACAGAATGTGGATGAGGGTTAAAGGGGCACACCGGCTTCGTTGGGCTATTTGGGCTACAAAATAGGCTCAAATATGACTTCAAAGGTCTTCCAGGAATGGAGAAGAACGGTTCCTAAAAGAAACCATCAAATTTTGCCGTTTTTGAGCATTTTTAAAAAAACGAAGGTCACGTGATTTATCCGAACCAAAAAAGTGGTTCGGATAAATCACGTGATTTTCGGAGATAGTTTTACTTCCAGCCGTATAAAAGTAAATTACTGAACCAAATTTAAATCTGTTTTTTAAATATTATTCATGAGTATTTGACAAAAAAGACTATGTATTCAGATTATTGATACAATTTGTAAATAATGTTGAAAAATCGAACGTAAGATTCGCATTCAGAGAGTCCGTGCAACCGAAGCGTGTTTTACGGCACACCAGCGTGGGAGCTAGCGGAACGTAAACCTTGGGGCATATCCTGTATAGCCGGTGCTGTGTCTCGTGGGGCCAGAGAGACAAGCCCCGGGCATGAACTCCCCAGCTTGCCGGTCTAGCCGTGAGCTTGGGAGCTTGTCGGAGGGGTAGGGAGCCAGACCAACAATTACGTTTTTTTAGGAGGGTTTTAGTCTGATACCCTAGCTATTATCCCCTAACTATTACAACGTGTTGCCTGCGCTACACACGCGGGACGACGACGGGGAATATTTATCCCATACAGCTGGTCTACTTCTATGATAGCTGCACAATGTCCACCCCCCCCCCCCCCCATTGCTGCTTTTGCTGGCTTTCCCTTTGGATTTATCGTGTGTTTTGTTTTTACTTTTTAATTTTCGTTGGACCATGATTTTCTACCTCCATGGTTGGACCACCATCTGGGTGTTTTTCCTTGCGATGTTTTTTGTACCGATCCTTGGATGTTGAAGCCTCTCCATTGCAAGTACACAGAATATAGTACGTCGTCGTACACAGAATACAGGTTGGGTGCGTTTTCGCGATCGTAACCAATAACTGTTTCAATGGCAAGTTCAACCAAAACAGTTATTGGTTACGACCGCGAGCGGACTTCGACTAGGACTGACCATGGACTGACCAAGAGCAAGGAACCTTGACGTTCGTTCATGTATGTTGTTTTTTTACACGTGAATTTGTGCTTGATGGATATGAAGTCTGGGTCCTCATGCCTCGCCATTGTTATAATTGATACATAAGCAGAGCACCAGTCTACTTACAACATTGCGCAACATTGTCACGTAAACTTGACAGTTGCAACGGCTGGAAAAGCGTACAAGCTGACCTTTGACCGGGTTTTGTTTTTTTCACATTTTTCGTTAATTACGTGATATTTGGATGATTTTTTTTTACAACAACCATTTAAAAATTGTTGTCTGTCTTTCCACATTACTATATTAGGTAAACAGTAAGCCGGTGTGTCCCTTTAACCCAGGTGTTTCTGGTTCATGAAGCAAGCTCCTTTGTTTACAGGTTTTCTCAGCCTTTCTTTTGTGTGTGGGTTTTTGGCGAGCTGCTTTAGCAGAATGCGAGCCTATGTAATGCCAATTTTGTCCGTCCGTCCGTCTGGCCGGGCGGACGAGAGATACATTGTGGGGTGAGTTTTAGGTAGGATGTGTAGTTGTGGGCTTTTTTGGCAGGAAAGATTAAAGAAAAGGGATCATAGACAACACCTGTGGAAAGCCCACAATGTAGCTCTCCTAAGCATGTCCGTCCGTCTGGCCGTCCGCATTGAGACTTTTTAAAAAAGTTTTTGCCTTAAGCCGTGTTCGCACTGGACTTAATTTGGGCAAACTAACCGAGCCAATGGGTAACTTACCCATTTCAAGTCCAGTGCGAACAGCCCGGGTAACTTTCCTCACAGGTAACTTACCCACGCCGCATGGGTAGTTTAACTGAGCCAAAGTTGCCCAGGAAGATTGACCAGGTCAGTTTAACCGAGCCAGAAAATCCAGTGCGGACGCGACGTCTCGGTTAAATCTTCGGATAATAAATGTTGGTGCTATCCCATCCAGTGACGCTGTATCTGTTGACTTGTTGTAAATTGAGAAGAGTATTTGTGATTATACAATTCCAAATGTGATATCTGTGCTAGACTATTTCCACTTTTGTTATGTTTAAACTGGGAAGTGGTGGGGAAATAGTTCAACCGAAAGAGTATTTTTGACCATGTTGGTCGGTGGTGAACGGTTTTTTTTCAAGATCAAGGATATTTTTGCAGATCCTTTTGGTAGCCGTCATTAGTCATGCAGGGCGCCCTCTTTATTGTTTTGGAGCCAGCTTGGTTAGTTTACCCATGGTCTTGGCAATTCTACCCGCGTCATTTAAATCCAAGTGCGGACGGTGGGAAGATTAACCCATTGGAATGTTACCCGGCGTCATTACCCAAGATGTTTATCCAGTGCGAACACGGCTTTAGATAGTTTGTTGTGTTATGTAATTGTTTTTGTGTGAATAGATTCACTAAGTGAACAGATTCACTAAGAAATTGTATAGAAATTGTGTTCACTATAGAAATTGTAGTCAAGTTTTTCTAGTATTTAAACATGTTAAAGTTTTCCTATTGTTTAAATGTTCAAGTTTTCAGGGTACATTATTACCCTCTGGAAATTAAACAGCTTCTGTCCGGCCATCCGCATTGAGACTTTTTGTTTAAGTTTTTGCCTCATGGTGTTAGATAGTTTGTTGTGTAAAATAGTTGTTTTTACCCTCATTTGCTGCTCATTTGTCTTACAGCCAAAATGTGGTTTGATCCACAGTGTGCAAATGGAAATTGTTTAAAAATGTTAAAGTTTTCAGGGTCCAGTGTTACCTTCTGAAAATTAAACAGCTTCCTTCAAGTAATCTTTTTGGTTTTGCAATGAGCTTCGAATAAGTATGCTTTTAAATGGTATATTTAATATTAACATCAACATAAATCAGGGTTACCATTGCAACTATATTTTTGGGTACAACCAATAAAAAAAAAATAAAAAAAATGCAGAGTTTTTTCAAAATTGCATTTTTTGTGGAGATGGAAGATTTCTGGTACATGTGTAACATGTACCACTGACTAGTTCAATGAATGTGTGTGATGTGCATTGAATCGAACCAAAGTGTGTGTGGGTTTTCTGGTGTATGACACTATTGTGACAGTAGTTCTTTTTTGCAATTTATTTATTTCCAAAACAAAAAGGCTGGCACATTTACTATTAAAGATAGAAAATGAGACAAGAAATAATAAGTGAATATTCAATAACTATGGGTACTTAATAACTACTCGCAAAGGAAATAACGAACACAGATCATAACATAAGGAACACCAAATTCAAACACCATGTTGTAAGTGGCAGAGATGCTGTTAGGTTGGTGTCTAGATCATTCAGTACAATTTCAGAGGGAAAAGAGGTAAGTCATGCAGGCTGGGACTGTATGCATCCTGTAACATCATCTATAGGTTGATGTCCTAGAAGGTTCAGTTTATGATAATGTGGGCTCTTATTGTGTTTAATGAGTGGAGAAATCAAGTATTTGTGTAAGAGGAAAGGCAAAGAAAAAATGTTTCATGTACACATGTACAACATGTAACTGTTTCGCCTTTCTTAATGTGAGAGATAGCCAACAGTTCTAATTGACGTTTTTGACGAGCATACATCTTTCAAAGTACTTGTAAATTTAATACATGTACATAGATGCAGCTACTCTGGTAAATACATGTCTTTGATGACATATGTACCAGAGCTGAGAGTTACATGTAAGAAATTGTTTTTATTATGTGGTTTTTAAAACACCTATGTTTCATCGTGATTAGCCCCACCCATCCTGAGCCTCTTTCCCACATTTCAAACCAAGTAGGCAATGGTCAACTACATACTTGTTAATTGTCCCCACCTCTTTGAACATCAGTTGATCAAATGATTGTTTTTCTATTATTCATTGTTTCTCTATCGGGCGTTCGGCAGCTCGCCATGGCAGCTTCTGCTGTTCTAGTTTATTTGTTATTTTTATAAATCTACAACTTTATTAAATTTTGCATCTGAGTGAAGTGTTGCTTTACTTTTTCTATTTTTAGGTGAACGACATCGTCTCCTCTCGGGAGGACCCGGTCTGGTCGACAAACATCAAGAAGGGTATCATGGAACTGATGCTTGTCAACATCCGTGGGACCGATGACTCGAATGAGCCCATTGCACAGAGCACTTGTAGGGTATGTGCTGGAGTAACTGAAGTATGCCAGGCTCATGCCCTGGTGTTGTCAGGGTGTGGATTTAGCGCCCTGTCATGGCGCTTGTGTCCTCATTAGGGAAAGCCCCATTAAAGAAAGAGGCTAGATTAAACATCCTTTTCATCTGACAACCTACACCTGTTATCTCCATGTAGTTCCTTTTCCAAACAGTGGACTTAATTGTTTCATGCACAAACCAGCAGGACTGCCGACTGCCCCAGGCAGATTAACTGCTCATCCATTAAGTTTAATGACCCAAGTAATTCAATGTAAACACACCCACTGGTGAAAAGAATGAAAGTTTCAGAGTTTTTGTGGCGAAACTCACAAAATCTTTAATAGAGCTTACCCGTAATGTTTAGCAAGACACTGTTGTCCTTCGCACAGTCTTAAAGCCCTGCAGTGAGGGCTGCTGTCAGCACATGTTGACATATTTTAATACTTTCTTCGTCTAACCACTTCAAACACACGTTCAGCTTGCTTGTATGCCATGATATCCTAAGCTGGACCATGCTTCATGTCCTAGAGGGGGGGGGGGGGGTGTCAATCAACAAGGGTCTGGGATTTGGTTAGGAGGGGGCAGGACAACACTCTGTCAGCATCCTATGTGTACACAATTGGTCTGTCAATTGTCAATGGTAGTTAACAATTATAAAACTTAATAAATTTAGCAAACGAACAATCTTAAATTATCTCAGGCAATACCCGGACATGAAAATGACACACTTAGAATTTCAAAACAAATCCTCTTAACCTTTGGAAACAGCATAGAAGCATGTGCTGACAACAGGGACAAGCGTTGTGACCAAACAGGGCCCAATTTTAAAGAGCTGCTTAACCACAAAAAGTAGATAAGAACAACCAAATTATGCTTACCAGCCAAGCTACCATGTCGGCTGTACAATTTGTGACTGGTTTCCTGCTTAATATTTATGCTAAGCAGAAAATGGTTAAGCAATATTCTCTGCTTAAGCAGCTCTATGAAATTGGGCCCTGGTCCCTCGCTTGAGGTTTAAAGCCCATCGGTCGAAAGTGTAGAGTAATTTGTGCAAAAAGGAAACGAGGACAGGAAACTTATCCCTAAGAGTAGTTGGTGTTTCTGGCAGCAGTGTGCACCACTAGACCTTGTATCCATTATTACAGGCATGTGATTTCACAGGAATTTCTCAAAATCTCATTGCGCCTTTAAATTTTGAATACTTTGGGTTTGAACAAAGACAAATTGACTGGAGCGGGACTTGAACCAACGACCTCCGGATTAACATACGGCGCTCTACCAACTGAGCTATCCAGCCCTTTAAATTTTGTTGACAGAAGTATTGCAGTCACCAAAGAGAGAAAGAAATAGTCCACATTGTGTCCAACCCTGTAGTTGTATTTCTGGTGATGCACAAAGTTTGTGAACTTCCTAAATTATAAAATCTTGGAGGTTCTGGGTCTAGAATAAGGGGGAACCTCGGCCTGGGGACTATTTTCGTCAAATCTCATCCCTAGTTTTAAGCTGTAATGGATCTGCGTCCCACAGAATTCACCATTCTCTGCTGACGGGGTTAGTTATTTTCCCTGTAATTTCCAGTCTCAATTTAATTTTAAGAAACGCCTGCATAGTACCATGGAGCTGTGCTCCTTGGTAATACTTTTTTACTTTTTATACTTTTTACTTTGTATATTTATCTTGTTTTGTCCGTTTTCCTCTTTTTTACAGACCTCAATCACCGAACAGAAGAAGTACTACCGCGTGATGGAGGTAAGTACAGATACCAATAATTTATCCATATCAAAACATTAATACTTTTTTTTTATTATTGTGAAAGTTTTCCGACAGTGAAGTCAACCTATTTTCTTAAAAAGTAGGAAAGAATTAAACCTGCCCGAAGAACAATGCATTCAAATACTAATTGACAATTAAAAATAAGTGAGTTTAAAAACAGGAAGTACATGTTTCTCTATTTAGAATGTATTTAATTTTGAATGGAACAAAGACAAATTTACTAGAGTGGGATTTGAGCCTGCAACCTCCGGATTAACATGCTGGGGCTATACCAACTAAGCTATGTATTCCTAATGTTGGTAGTCTCCCTATCTTGGTTCGCAGATGCCAGTCAGAAGCCATTCAACCTGTAATTCTGGCCATGTTCAGACAGCGCACTAAAGTTAAACCCGAACCGGTTTAACTTTACGATCAGCGGGGGTGGTTGTAAACATAAAACTACCTTGCATTCAGAGAGCTTGAAGTTAAACTCGATACGGTTTATCTTTGGTTTTAAGAGGTCAAACAGCACCGTGACCCAACATAACAACATCGGTTTATTTACAAAAGCACGCGCACGGCCCTGTTGAGGCGCATGTTGAGGCGTATGTAGGCATATTTACTTAGCGACCTTACACAGGTCAGCGGTCATCTGTTGTGAGTTAAAACGAATGGGGTCATTTTTATTCTATCCACACACCGTGCTAAAAGATAAACCTGAAGTGGTTTAGCTTTAAACCACCCTCGCCGACTGATTTAACTCATTTGAGTTCAACTCGATTCAGTTAAGTTTAAAGAGTGTTCAGACACACAAAGTTAAACCAAAATGAGCTAAAACTGCCTTAAAACCGACTTTAGTACTGTGTCTGAACAACCTCACTGTTATATAGTTTTTTATACAACCTGGGAAGCGGCAGTACAGAGATTAACTTAAGGGGCTGTGACTTCCAATATCATGTAATAAACCACAAGGCAAACTGACTGGGTAAATTTAAAATAATTTTGGGTTTAATTTTTGGTAGAGCAGCAGCACGTTACTCCAGAGGTCACAGGTTCATGTCCCTCTTTAGTAAATTTTTCTTAATTGTTTCACAATTCATATTCACAGAATGGAGTTGCTGGAAACTGTGAGTCTGTGTACGACGTCAAAGTCTCGGAGCCTGTCATGAAGCTTGTGGGCAACAAAGTCCCACGTAAGTTTTTGTGTCATCTTTTTAAAAATTAAGTATTATAGAGGGACTCCAAGGTCAAATTCAGTTAAAACTGTGATGTCTTCATTTTCCAAAAGATAGAGTCCTTATAAAAATTTGGAAAAAATTACAAGTCTTTAGCCTCAGGCTAAAACTTTGTGAAATGCTACGTGTTCAATAAACTTCGCTATGATTGACACATCATGAAGGTGGTAAACTCGGCCACTCGGCCGTGACGATCAGGGAGGTCTGTAAAATATTTTTTACTAATCAATGCTGTTCCTTATTCTTTAAGTCAATCTGTTTTTTTCAGCACTCCGCTTTGTCTTGAACATCACAAAGACTCGTAATCTTATTGAGTGCCAAAGGCGCAACCAGCGCAGTGAGGTCTCCCTCCTTTCGGGCCAGAAGTGTGAGAGATGCTCGGAGACTGAGAAAGAGAATATTAAAGAGCCAAGACCCCTGGAGGACCAGCCACAGCAGGGCGAGGAAGACTTCCTGAAGAGTCTGAACAAGGTGCTAGATTATTGTTGCATCTTTCTGGTCATGAAACCAATAGATCCTCAGAAGAGGCCAGCACTTTATAGAGATATTTACATACTTTAATAGAAAAAATGGAATACCATTGGGTATGATGGCTGAAAAAACCACGAGTGTTATATTAGAAGTTGATTCTTTGAACTGATGTGAATTGCAATTGAGTGGGCTTAATCTGGAAGGATGAGGTAAATGAATAATTGTTGAGAGAGTTATGCGCTATTTACTGGTTTGCTGAGACAGCTCCCCGGAGGTTTAAAGCAGCTCTATGTAAAACTGGGCCCTGTTATGCTATGTTTAAATTTGTGTCTGTACTAAACAAAAGGATACATTTTGGGGGACAATTTTCATATATCCTGTCAGCACAAATCCTTTGCTTGGCAAAGACAACTTTATTATGTGCTTGACAGCTTCAAGAAATTCGGCCAAGGCCCAATGTCATAAAGCTAATAAGCAAAAAAGGATGCTTAGCAAATTTTTATGCTAATCCAAAATTAGCAGGGAACCAGTTACAAACAATATTCATTACCTAGTATTTTGGCTAGTAACCTGTTTCTGCTAAGCGAGATGTTCCTTTGCTCAGCACGATTATCTGCTGAACAGCTTTATGAAATTGGCATAGTGCTGCTTAAGCAGCAAATATTGCTTAACAATTTCCTGCTCAGCAGAAATGAGCAGGATACAAGTCACAAATTGTACATGTGACATGGTTATTTGGCTGGCACCCTTATTCTATTAAGCATAATGTTGTTGTGCTTAGCTACTTTCGATGCTTTAGCAGCTCTGTGAAATTGGTTATGATCTATTTGGTTATGATCTATGAGCCTAGTGACACATTATGATATTTCCTGATTATGTTTTATGATTTATGAAGTATTGTCCAGAATTTATCGTCCTTGCATTTGCCAGTTTGAAATCTTGTCGTAGAAGAATTTATTCGAAGCAGGAAAGGGCCTTTCCCTATGTTCTTCTTTTTAATGACTGGTTGTGATATTTTGATATTTTCTATGTTCAGGTGCGCTACGGTATCAGCTTGAAGGACCATGACAAGTTCCTGATTGACACCGTGGTTGTTGAGGGTCAACACATCTTCATGCCCTTTGGTGAGAAGGGAGGAAAGGCTGTAACCTTTGTCAAGTGAGTCCTCATCTATTAACTTCTCTAACCCCGTCCTTGAACTTCTCTGAAGACCCTTTTTTATTCCTAGAGCCTTCAAGGTTTGTTTTCTTAATCATTTTCGGTGAAGCATTCTGCAACAAGTCATGCTAGATACACTGGGGAAAATCCTATCTTCTAACCACTTTACGGCAGATGACATCTTTAGACGCAATTTTATTTGGACAGACTGAGGGCGTACGTTTTTTAACGCCCTGAGCAACTGAGGATTTTCCTCCATTTTATACCGACATGTTGACGGATGACTTTGATATCCACCTAGTTTGTAGCGTGTTGAGGCAGGCATCTATTGTGATACACTTTGTTTCAACTGTATGAAGAGCGACAACAAGTTCTGGAATACTTGCCTTGTAAAATCTCTTTTTGTGGGTTATTGTGTTATCCCTGATTCTAGACCTTTGTCCTGTTATACAAATGTGGCACACAAGGATGGACAGGCTGCCACCATTGTTTGTCATTGTATGTGGCTCAATGGGTGGTAAGTCTGGGCATTCCGAGATTTCAGCATACCATGGCAGAATTTCGGCAACATCAAATCAGAGAACTATTTATGAGCATCTTTGATGTCTTTCCTTTTTCAAGTCAGGGTTTTGTTGTGGCAACGATATTTTCAAAGGAAAGCGGTTACTCAAGAAACTAAAAAAAAATCTGAAAAATAATACAGCGACTGGACACAGAAATGTTTTTAAAAATACCGACATGAAGTGGTTAATGGTAAGTGCACTGGCTTTTTATGTTCAGTACACACAACACATGGGACCTACGGTGTTGCATTGCACCAGCAGGATGAAGCAAATAGGCTTAGGTGTCTTGCTTAAGTGTCATGACTGGGACCTCAGCCCATGCTCTTGCAAATTACCAACTTTTGCTTAACTGCTAATCAATGTGTTTCAAAATGAGGGCCATTATGGGCATGACAGACAGATGAATCCGTTGGCCAATTCAAATTCACTAAAATGTAAAATTCATGTAATTTAGTTTTAATTTAATTGTTCCTGAAGCCAAACCTTTGTCTTGAAGAGCAACAAAGTGTTCTCTAAGAAGGAGGTCATCCCTGAGGTCCAGAACCCCAAGTGGTTGCCGGAGGACCTGTCCTTTGTCTTCGAGGAGAAGTTCAGCCACGTCCAAGATACAGAAGAGGAATGCCAACTTACCAAATCGGTAAATCCATCTCACTAAAATCTCATTTCAACTGCGATCAGTGGTATGATGTGATTTGTCATGTTCTTTCTACAGATTTCAGAATTTCATCTTCAGATCTCCCTCTGCCTTCAAAGAGGTGAACGTAATAAGCATCAAGGGACCAAGACATATAGATTTATCTTTGTCCTTAACCCTAGTTTTCTGTTTTTAATGATGTAGAGAGTCTATAAATTTGGTTGAAGAGTGACATCAAAGGCAATTTGTTGCCTTTGGTGCACTCTTTGACGCCAGATATCTGGCCCCGACATCATTTCTAAACCATTATGCCAAAGGTATACATGTATGCGCACAGACACACCGATGGGCAGAAATGTGTTATTTGATTTCTGCCCCTACACCGATGTGTATTAAGCACTGTTTACTCACTACTTTCCCGAGTCCTGTGAAAAAATCAAGGCATTATTATTCGGGTGGGATTCAAACCCAAGACCTTAGCCATGCTAGAGCAGATGTCTTACCACTAGACCACCATGCTAGCCCAGTGGCTAGAGGCAGTTTGAATCCTCTATTTTAGCAATGGGTACCACAACGATTCAACATCTATTGAAGAATTAACGTTATGTTTTGGGTTTTTTTCATAACGCTAAAGGATATATCCTCTGTAGTCTCTACCCATTGTTAAAGAATTGCTTTTCTGGGTACAATCAAGACAACCTGTGATTTTTTCTTTGTAGGTGGAGAACCACACTGATAAGATCTTCGCTGGTATCCAACAAGATAAAATCACAGAGGAAGCTCCTCTCAACTTCATCTACATGGTCAAGTCACTCAAGAGACTCGGCCCCATTGAGCTTCAGAATGTCTTTGACAGGCTCGGCAAGAAACTCGCAGATGATGATGAGCGGACAAAGGTTAAGAAGTAGGTCAAACATGATGATGACTTAATTTATCAGCAGTTGTATTTTAAAAACATTTTTGGCAAAAAACACTCAGTTTGATACAAGGGAATTCACAGTATAGTGGGCCACCAAGTGTTTGTTGAGTGATAGGTCATTCCCATGCTGTGTTCGCAATGCACATGGGAATTGTTACCTGCAAGCCATCGGAGAAAAAACCTTAATCAAAAATTAGCCTTCATTTTTCTGAAGGTGATCTCAAATGCAAGGAGAGAGATAGCCACTCTAGACAGATAAAACAAGGAAGATAGTGGTAGCAATTAAAGACTAACTAACTGTATAAAAAAACTTGCATGAAGTAGCTGTTGTTGCTACGAGAGCTTATGCAGTTTTTAAATGTAATTAGTTAGTACTACCACTATCTTGTTCGTTTGAATAAAATGCAATCAAGGTTACATTGCGAAGGTTGTAGATTTTAACCCATGATGATGCACTGTAGCCAAAACATCTGAAGTCACATTTCAAGGCACGTGAACAATGCCAGATACCGGCCTTTAGAACCTGGCGGTTACCTGCCAGATGTACCTTTGACTTTGCATGTCTTAATACTAACAGCAAAAACCAAGTTACAAAAAATAAAATACATATAGTGCCGCCATCTTCATCACAAAGGGTGCAACCAATCGTTCCAACGGTCACAAACGTTTGCGCGAACGGTTGCAATCTGTTTGCACAAGTGGTAATGAAACCAAGGACGCCTCATAAGTGAACTTAGTAGCTCACAAGCCTGAGGAAACCTGTAAACAAGGGTGCCTGAAACACCGGGGTTAACTCCTACTCAGCGATAAGTCTTCAAGTTTCTTTTACGTGCACTACCAATTCAAGTACACAGGACCTATAGCTCAATGTCCCATCCGAAGGACAAAACATTTATGTTGTTAAAACAATTATGTTGAAATATCTTAGCTCAAGGACCTAAAAGCGGGACTCAACCCACGCTCTGCTGATTAGAAACATTAGAGCTTGAGTCCAGTGCTCTGCTGGGCCATGACACGCCGATGGGAAAGAAAACACCACGGCATCCCATATGTTGGAGATGCCGTTTTAAAATCTTAGATGACTCTGCTTTGTTTTAAAGTAATTCTTTTTTCATATTTTGGTCGTTGTAGGCAGATTGTCCTGGATGCCATCCTGCAGGTGGAGAATGACAAGTCTGTTGAGATTTTGACCCATGAGATTGATCACTGTCATATCGTAGAGGAAGAGGCAAGTCAAGTCCTGAGCACCATGGCTCTCATCAACAAACCCACAGTGGAGATGGTCGACAACATCCTGGTGAGTCCTTTAATTAAAATTGGGGATTTTGGACCTTTAGTTTCTGACAAGATTTTAATTTAAAATTGTTCCTTTTTTCCTTTTTAACCAGAGCCCATAGGATTTGTACACAAACTTTGTTTGGAAACAAAAAAGTACAACCAACAGTGTCACACCAAACTGTAACTTATAACTTGCTTCCGCTGTTTATTCAGCTGTGTTTTCGGTTGTAGTACTTGACCTTTGACCCCTTCCTCCTTTGTCAACTCTAGCGACTGTGCAGAGGCTCCAACCTGTCACATGATGATGCTAGAGACATCAAGACGACCTGCTGGTTGACCTTTGGGTCATTGGTTCACAAAGCATGCAAGGTCAACAAGATCTGCACCCAGGACAAGCTGAATGAGTACTCTTTGGTAAGTTGAACTTTTCTCTGTGGTTAAACTGTTTTCAACTTTCTTATATTAAAGGTAGGGTCATAATTTGGTAATGACCTTAAATTTGTTTGTATATAATTTCTATCCGAAAGCTTACTTGTTATAAAGATGGTAATGGTAGTAAGCATCCTGCAAAATTATTTTGTCTGAAATTATTATTAGCTGTTCCGACTTACTGTCGGAACAGGTTTTGTTTTCGTCGAGATTTTTATTGTTTTTATTATTATTATTATTATTATTATTCTTTGTTTCCAACTAAATCCCATAACATTTGTACACGTTTTTTGTATTCACCAAATATCCTAATGTTTAAATATGAAAGGGGTTTGGTCCTATATCAAATTGAAGCTTAGTACATAAACTAAACATTTATTGTGATAGTTGTTAAAATTCTTAATTAATTAGCCACTTTACAGCGAGGTGAATATTTAATTAGCCAGCCTTGTAAGCACCATATCTCAAAAAGTATACATCCAATTGTGACCCGACAAGATTGATTCTTTATACAAGTTTCATTTATCACAAGCACAAAACAATTTTTAAAAAAAGGGTTGATGTGTAAGTCTATAAAAGAACAGAAAAGAAAAAGATTATAAGCAAACTTAAGATTATACAATAGAAAATATAGAAAATACAAACATTAAATCAAAATCAACTCAAGTAAACCTGAAACATTAAGTTCTATGGCAAAGAGCAAATGTCTCAAGCTTAAGAAAATAAACGTTTACAATAGAGAAACACATTAATTATTCTACCCTTAAGCCAAAGATGAAATTGTTCCTCAGTCCACCTTATTAAATATTCACGAAAACTCTAGAGTCCAGTAAAGAACACTAACTTTGTCACTGCTATACACAATAGACAGGGCTGTCCAAAAAGACAAATACATACTAATGAGCTAGCAACATGGCTGTAACATAAACAATCTAGATAGTGGTTCTGGAGGTAAGCCACATGTGCAGTGATCACATAGCAATTAACTATACCATGCCCTCACACACACAGCACAGTATTGATACTGTGTCAACACAGAGTTGTGTGATGTAGCTAAACCTATATCAATAAACCCAACACACAGCCATAAACCTTTGGGGTTCCTAAGACATTCCACAGCTGGTGTACTTAATTACTTAATCTCTACATCTCTGCAATAAACAAACCATAGCATACAGTACTAAGACCGCGTTCCCACTGGATCCACAATTACGAGATCCTGACCCCGCAAAAGGATTAGTCGCAGACGTGAATCGCGGTCGCGTTCCCACTAGAGTATGATCGCGCATTGATCTCCCTTTTGGGAACGGAAGTGGATTCAAAGTTCACCAACGCAGGTCGACCAAGTGGGCAGTGCGCAGGCGCAACGTATCTATGGCGATCACACAGTGTGGGGTGGCTCCTCTACTACGCGCGCGCGGCAGTCGCCATTTTTTTGTCATGATAGTACATGTACTGTATACTGACTACTGTTGACCGACATGATGGACTTTTTTGTACCATTTATTTTGTTGCGCCATCATCTACGTCTTCAGAATAGTATTAGAATATCAGCTTTTTTTGAGCTTCGTTCTTGACATCGAAGACATTGTAGACGTCGGAGAAATGAGCGACGGTTGCTTTTTCTGCGACGAAAATTCGTCATGTATGCCCTCATGTTCGAAACGGCAATCACTGAAGACCATCACCAACAAGTCGACAGGTACTACTAGGAGAAACATTTTCTCAAATAAACACTCGCGCCATTCGGGCCTACCGTACCGGATGTTCGCCCTCAAATTGCGGGGTCTGATCGCCCTTTGCGTTCCCACTAGACTTTTGATCGCCCATTAATCCACAAGGGCGATCAGATCCCGCTTTAATCCTACTCCCGAGGTGGATCAAATTTGCGGGGTCTGATCCTGATCGCCCTCGCGTTCCCACTTACGCTTGATCGCCCTTTGATCTCCCTTTTCGAGAAATTGCGGGGTCTGATCGCCTTTTTCTCGAATTGCGCGATCAATGCGGGGTCCAGTGGGAACGGGGCCTTAGGCCCCGTTCCCACTGGACCCGTTCCCACTGGGCCCCGCATTGATCGCGCAATTCGAGAAAAGGGCGATCAGACCCCGCAATTTCTCGAAAAGGGCGATCAAAGGGCGATCAAGCGTAAGTGGGAACGCGAGGGCGATCAGGATCAGACCCCGCAAATTTGATCCACCTCGGGAGTAGGATTAAAGCGGGATCTGATCGGCCTTGTGGATTAATGGGCGATCAAAAGTCTAGTTGGACCGCAAAGGGTGATCAGACCCCGCAATTTGAGGGCGAACATCCGGTACGGTAGGCCCGAATGGCGCGAAAATGGTGTTCTTTTTTCTTCTATTCCCAGCAAGCACCACGCATTTGGTGAAATGAATTGCAAGTAAAGCATAAAGCAGTATTGACGTCACGTGACGATACCAACTACACGTTCTGTACAACGCATCCACACTAAGTCTACGTACCTGTCGACTTGTTGGTGATGGTCTTCAGTGATTGCCGTTTCGAATATGAGGGCATACATGACAAATTTTTGTCGCAGAAAAAGCAACCGTCGCTCATTTCTCTGACGTCTACAATGTCTTCGATGTCGAGAACGAAGCTCAAAAAAAGCTTATATTTTAATACTATTCTGAAGACGTAGATGATGGCACAACAAAATAAATGGCACAAAAAAGTCCATCATGTCGGTCAACAGTAGTCAGTATACAGTACATGTACTATCATGACAAAAAAATGGCGACTGCCGCGCGCGCGTAGTAGAGGAGCCACCCCACACTGTGTGGTCGCCATAGATACGTTGCGCCTGCGCACTGCCCACTTGGTCGACCTGCGTTGGTGAACTTTGAATCCACTTCCGTTCCCAAAAGGGAGATCAATGCGCGATCATACTCTAGTGGGAACGCGACCGCGATTCACGTCTGCGACTAATCCTTTTGCGGGGTCAGGATCTCGTAATTGTGGATCCAGTGGGAACGCGGTCTAAGAATCTCATGTGGGGTCTATGCTAGAACCTTGCACAAGAAACTGTAAATCTCTGAAGTTTCATGGTATAGAAACACAGAAATCAATGTACAAAAGAAATAATAATCTTAAACATACTCAAAAACCTCAATGGCAAAAAGAGCAGAATAAAGAATAATAACAATTTTCAAAAGTGACTCAAGTTAAAGTTATCCTAGCAAGAACTTTCCAATGAGCTAAGTAAATAAAATAACAAGAAAATCCAATAAGGAATAACAGAATAAAACCCATACAATTAATTTAAACTTCTCTGAAACATGAACACTAAAATGTATGGACATGGAAGAGTCTAAAACAACAAATAACCATACACTCCATCTTCAATGAAATGTAAAGTAAATTATATTAAACCAAAACTATTTCTTTAGGAAACTGTAAAAGAACTCTCTTCCTTCCCCCATATAACAAGGTAAATTAATCCAAGTACTGTTATCCTGAACTGTTTCAACTATAAACAAAGTAAAGGCAATCCAAAAAAGGACAAGTTTGGGCAAAACACTGGCTTAATTAGTGCTTCCAAACTAAAACAAAAAGTAACAACAAATGCAAAGAACTACAATAGTTTAGACAAAGGAAACTTATCCAAACCACTTAAAATACAATGAATCTCCTTAGAAATGGCAATAATTATAAATACCAATATGGATTGTAGTCTAGCAGTAATAAGAAACAAAGGAAGATTGGTACTTACATTTGATGGGAATAACTCAAGAAAACTGGGAATAGCTCAGACTCTTGAAAATGACTTGTTCACACGATGATAACTTGCAATAGAATGACTTGTTGCACAATAGCTACACTATACCTGGGGTTAGAGCTGGGGCTGACCACACTGACCATACCCTGGGAAATAAGACCCTCAGCAGGTGGGCTGCTGCTAAGTCAACAATTAGCTAACTTAAGAGGGGCCAGTCACATAGGCCATGTTCAGACAGCGTACTAAGTTAGACCCGAACCGGTTTAACTTTTACGAGCAGCGGGGGGCGGTTGTAAAAAAAATTCCCCTTGCGTTCAGACAGCACAGAGTTAAACCCGATACGGTTTATCTTCGGTTTTAAGAGGTCAAAGCAGAAGCGAAACCATTGCTCCGACATCCGGTTTATTCACAGAAACCGCGCGAACTGCCGCTCCCACAGAGCGAATGCTGTGGTGCCTGACGACCGTACGTATACCAACGAGCTGGTTCTTCTGACGCTGGCTGTGGTCATTGGTCACCGTGTGTTACGTAATGATCACGGAGGTCAATGGGTCATCGACTACGAGTTAGTCCGGATGTGGTCTTTTTTATTCTGTCCACACACAGTGTTAAAAGATAAACCCGAAGCGGTCTAAAGATAAACCCCCTCGCTCAACGGTTTAACTTTTGTGCGTTGAGCTCGATTCGGTCTAACTTTAGATCCATTCAGACACACTGAGTTGAACTCGATCGGGTTGAACCATGAGTTAAACCGACTTTAGTACTGTGTCTGAACGACCCCTTAAAGTGCCTGGTCACACAATCTTTAAACTTTTTCGGTTATGGACTTGTCTTGAATTGTAGATGTGTATTCCAGCCTAAAATTGTCAGTCACGTCATCACGACGTCATACGTTTGCGCGTTTTGTTTTCTGTGTACAAAACATATGGCGCTAAAAGTGAAAACGTTTTACTAGTCAAAAACACAATAACTTCAAAATAAGTTATCTGTTCGTTTCCTGAATCTCATATTCTTTGTTGAAAAATTAACTGATTTTAATGAGAGATGTTTCAGTCCATTAAAAGCAATCAAGGTACGTCTATAATTAACGAATAGATGAAAATCTTGGCGTAGTGGTACAACGTAGTACATGTACTTCACAAACTGGATGCAGTCACTCTCAAAATTTTTATACTTTCTCTATGCTTCATGCAATACTGTGTGGACCAACATGAGTTGAGGACTTACTTGAGAAGAGTCTACGACATTGTCGCGAAGTGCGCAGCTTTTTATTTGATTTCTAACCGAGTATTGGACCCATTACTTTGTACATACTCCATTGGGTTTGTACACAACCAATACATTTAGATTCCTACGTAGGTTTAGGGTTTTCGTGAGAATGCAGAATTATTCCGTTTTCTCCTAAAATCCCTTAGCGTTTGTACACGTTTTTTCTTTATGCCTAATATTCTAAAGGGTACAGATGAAAGAGTTCTCATAAATCGAATTGAAGCTTAGAACATAAGGTCAATATGGGGTAGATTTTTTAAAAATTCTTAATTGATTAACCACGTGATCTTCATTTGAATATTTAAGTAGTTAATCTTTGCAGCACCATATCTCAAGAAGTACACGGCCAATTTTCAAACTTTTTTCAGTTATAGACTCCTTGGGCATTGGAGATTAGCCTTGGGAAATTCTGACCCCATGTTGACCTTTACTTCGGGGTCAACCGGATGTGAAAACATATCTTTAGAACTACACATCCGATTTTCAAACTTTTTTCAGTTAAAGACCCGTTGAGCATTGAAGATTGAACTTGGGTTACTGTGACCCCGTGTTGACCTTTACTGACGGGTCACCCGGAAGTGGGACCATATCTGAAGAACTTCACACCCGATTTTCAATTTATTTTCAGTTATAAACCCCTTGAGCATTGGAAATTGAACTTGGGTTACCGTGACCCCATGTTAACCTTTACTTCCGGGTCAACCAGAAGTGGGACCATATCTCAAGAACTACACAGCCGATTTGAATTGTTTTCAGTTTTTTAACCCTTTGAGCATAAAGATTGAACTTTGGTTTCCGTGACCCCATGTTGACCTTTACTTCCGGGTCAACCGGAAGTGGAAACATATCTTCAGAACTACACAACCAATTTTCAAACTTTTTTCAGTTAACCACCCCTTGAGCATTGAAGGTTGAACTTGGGTTACTGTGACCCCATGTTACTTCCGGGTCAACCGGAAGTGGGACCATTTCTTAAGAACTTCACAATGCATTTTCATGTTTTCTTTCAGTGGTAGACTCTTTGAGCATTGAAGATAAGCCTTGTGTTACCGTGACCCAATGTTGACCCTTACCTCAACCGGAAGTGGGACCATATCTCAAGAACTACACAGCCGATTTTCTTTTTTTTCAGTTATAAACCCTTTGAGCATTGAAGATAAGCTTTGGGTTACCGTAGCCCCATGTTGACCTTTACTTCCGGCTCAACCGGAAGTGGAACCATATCGTTCATTCTTGAACTTAGGCTCACTTTAAATGTCTGGATCATTGAATCAAAGCACAACAAAACGGAAGCTTTGTGTTTGTTCACAAACACTTAATGTCTAGTTATTATTATTATTATGGTTTATTAAAAAAACTGCTCATTGCAGCCTACTGGCTGAATTGCAAAACAGTATACATTAAAATTAAAAGGAATACAAAAAGTTTATTTAAAGTAAACCGTATTAAATAAAACAGAGAGGCATTGCCCGCGTTTGTGAATGCTGCGGCCATATGGTTGGTAACTGCTGTCACCTTGCTAAATGTGGATGAATTCTACATTCGGGTGAAATTACAGTGACAGTTTTTTGCTGTTTTCTCAACAAGCAAACACTGTATTCATTTCATGCTCTCTCTGTGACTTTTGCCATCAGCGTTACGCTGACAAAAACCAATCCGTGACCCTACTTTTAAGCCTTTTGCAGGCTTAAGACCCCGTTTACACTAGATCCAGAAAGGTGGATCAGACCCGGGTCTGATCCGGCAATGTGGATTAACGGCTAGTGTAAATGCAAAAAAGCAGGATCAGACCCGGTTCAAGATCCGGCAATTTTAATCCACCTTTTGAGGAGGGTTGAATCCGGCAAGTGGTGGATCAGATCCGGCAAAGTGGATTCAAAATACAAGTGTAAACGCAATGGTGGATCAGACACCGCAATTTGATGTGGTCATTTCCAGTTTCGCTACGAATGGCACACTTTTTGCTTGTGCTTTGGTGGGACATTCGTTGCTGTTTATATTTTTGTGTGTGTGCTGTGTGCACATGGACTGTGCGTGTGTGAAACGTTTTGGTGTTTTCAGCGTCCCTATACATCGACGTTACGTTCGGAGCTTGCCTTGTTGCTGTATTTTGTTAATTCCCATCTACAAAATATTTCTACCTGCATGGTAGTTGTTATCCGTATCTTTTACTGTACTGTATTTTCTGCATTCTACCTTCGCATTGATAATAATTATTTCTAGAAGTGGCGCGCTGTAATCATGACCTTTGAGCTCTTTGCGAGGAGCAGTGACGCCGTGACCAATATACATCCGGTTCAAAAGTGGGATCGGAGCCGGATCAAGCTGTTGTAAACGCGACACAGGATCTTGATCTGCGGTCGTTAAAAAAATGCCGGATCTCAATCCACCTTTCTGGATCTAGTGTAAACGCGGTGTATAATTTTCGTGAGGTTTGGCACAATGACTTAATTTAGTCATGAGTGAATGCTCATGTTGAACTCCTAGAAAGTGTTACATTATAAACGGATTGCAACCTTTTTTAGCTGATGAGTGCGGATTTCCTCTTTTCTTTTTTTAATATGTTACAAATATTGCCATGTACAACTTTGAAAATACTGTACAAAGTTTTGTGAGCTTTACCATTTCGTTTTTGGTTTTTTTTGGCCCTGCGGCTGGTGAAGCCACCCAAGGGGCATACTGTTTCCTGTTTCCGACATGTCCTTTTGTGGATCTGCGCGTGTATGCAATCATTGATATACATTTTTCTAATTTAGCATCTCCTGAAAGGTATTGATAAGAAGAGCACCAATGATGAGAAACGCTTCTTCCTGAAGGCCATGGGTAACACCGGTCTCATCCTCAAGAAGACCCCAGAGTCTCCGACAGACTCCATCGATAGAATCAGCGAGCTGATCAAGCATGTCCCGACCGACGTTGATCTCCGTGTCCAGGCTATCTACTCACTGCGCCGTGTGTGCAAGGGACAGACAAAGAGGGTAAGCAATCCATTCTGTTTGAATAAGATAACATTTCCCACTCACTGAAAACTTGCTAAGTGCTTTGAGAATGGTTCTGTCCTTTTATTGCTAAGCCTTCCCACTCTAATAGATTGGCTATTTGTTTATAAAAACTGCTTGTACCTGTTAAGCCCAAATTTATCTTCATGAGAACAGATTAAGAATTAAAGTTTTTGTTTAAATCAAAATTTCTCTTGTGAAACAACCACTTTGTCATGAGCACCAGCTGACTGCATTTTTATAATCCTTGTAACACAGAAAGAGTGTGTGATTTTAGTTATTTGTTAGCCTGAGGACCCCATAGCAAAATCTACAATCTACTACAATGTACAGATACCATAGATCAATGGTTTAGAGTGTGTGTGTTTTGCGTGTTGAGCATTATTCATTGTGCGTAGTGCGTCAAAAATTACAATAGACACCTGGCAACATACTTCTAGGTGTCAGTAAATTGTGTAATTCATTCAAATTAAAGAAGCATTGTTTGTGCGGTGATTGAAATGAATGATGGATCTTGAACAGCGCTGACGCACACCACCAATTCTCGAACTCATCCTCTTCTTTCTGTATCTCCCAGGTCGTCTCTCTCCTGATGCCATTCCTCAAAGACGTTGACGAGGATCACGAGATCCGCATTGCATCTTATGTCATCATCATGGATTGCGAACCCAAGCTGAGCGATGTCAAGTTCATTGTCACTGACCTCCAGAAGGATAAATCCAAGCAGGTCATCAGCTTCATCTACAGCCACCTTGAGGGACTCGCCCAGAACCCAAGACTCTGCAAGTTCAGCATGTGAGTCAGAGAACAAACTATAAAATAATACTGATGATACAAAGCACAAACATGGATCAATAGATTTACTAGCAGGGGCCCATCTCACAGAAAACAAAGAGGTTTCGCAAGCGGCTAATAGACTCTGCTCAAGTCACAATGTCCAGCCATTGCCACTTTTGTACATTTATCCCTAAGGGTCATTTTGATTGGTTTGTATGCAGTTTAGCTGCACCTAATTAGTATATTTTAAAATGTTGATCAATAGTTTATTACTTTGTGAGTTTGCAGATTGCTGGTTTGTTCTTTATTTGTTTAACATTCCATCCTACTATCCTTGTCTCATTGTCAGTTATTAAAGACTTACCTTAGACTGTGCAAGTCTAGGGGTTTGTGTCCTGCAAAAGTGTAAAAGTGAGATTTTGTTTCCTTCACGCGTAAAAGCAATGTCAGATGATCAACAAGTTCCCCAAAATATTCAACTGCACTTAAGATTTGCAGGGTCCATTAGGAAGATATGCCTTGTAGGAATCAAATGACTGTAAGCCACAAGGCTCTAACTCTCTACATTTTACGTATGATAACCACAGGACAGAGCTGGCTAAGGAGGTCCTCCTGACCCTGAAGCCGATTGTCCAAGGCATGCAATACTCTAAAAGGTTCACATGGTCTCTCAACGCGGGTAAGTCACTGATTTAGTCCTGTTTTGATAAGGGAATCAAAGTATGTGAAGAGGTCTTAGACGAGTGGTTTAAACACACTGAGGTCTGGTTCTTTTTTCTTTTTTTCGAGACGAAATAATACTGCCACAATGAAACCCTGACTTGACAAAGGAAAGATAACAACAGTGCTCGTAATTAGTTCCGGGATTTGATGTTGTTTTGTGAGAAAATTTAGTACATCGTGATTCGCAGAACCGAAAATCTGCCACGGTATGCTGGAATCTGGGAACGTTCGGACTGACCTCCCATTGAGCCGAATGTAATGACGAAAAATGGTGGCAGCCTGTCCATTCTAGTATAACAATGAAAAAAAATTTGTGGTACTACTTCAGTACAAGAGAAAGTTGCACTGACCACCGAGGCCTCCGTGATCGGTACCCCGACCTCACCGTTCCCAGTCAGCGGTGCTGTCAAACTCAGAGCAACCATCCTCAACAGGCAGATGAACCTTATTGAGGTGGGATTCCACGTGAAGTTTCTGCGCGACATTGCAGAGAAGATTCTAGGCGTGGCCAGACCGGCAAGCCCGAAACAGGAGAACGTCTTGAGAAACAATGACAAGTCTATCGTAGAGAGAGATTTTGAACATCAGAATAATGTGGTATGCATTGGATTAATGTTTATGAAATGAAATTTTTTAAATGTTGGATTTAAGATAAGTATGCAACTTATATATTAAGTACATATCAGTAACAATCCTACTGAGAAATATTCCATCTCTTTTTAAATAATTTGTTTAATGAGAAATTGCCTAACATCACGAGGCTGGACGGCCTCTTTAAGGTGAGGGCTACACTTCACTGATTTGGGCTGTCGACCCAAATCAACTGGCACCTTAAATGGTATTTGAAGCAATACTTTTTAAGCAGTATTTTGCAATTTATGCTTCTTACTGAAACATAAAATCTCACTAATTGTATTTCTTTCCCTTTTGCATTTGATGCCATAGCTTCCAACAACCAAGGTGCACAACAACAATGACATGGTGAAGGCTTCAGCTTACATGAAGCTGTTTGGCAATGAGCTGAGGACAATGACCATTAACAAATCCACCGTTTGGGAATGGCTTGAAGGAAGTAAGTCCAATAGCTGATGTAATAATTTCACTGGAGTAAGGGTCAAAACCACCCTCTGGGACAGACTTGAAAGAAATAAGTCTAACAAGGAAAAAGGGTGATTTGGGAAGGGGCCTAGTATTGATAAAACCACCCTCTGGGAATAGCTTGAAAGAAATGAGTTCAACAAGGAAAACGGTAATGGGAGGAAGGAGGCCTAGTATTGACAAAAGCACTCTCTGGGAATAACTTGAATGATAAGTTCAGTAGTGATAGAGAATGACTAGATACAGGGTTGGGGTCACAATTCTGTGGAAAATAGCAGTTAGACCGTGCAGGTAATTTAACTTAAGTGGAGCGTTGACTAGAGAAATTATATACATTTTAGGGCCAAAAAAGCACACTGGAAAAATTGAATTCTTCTAAAGAAGACACATTTTTTCCCAAAGTTTTTGGATGACCTGGAAGATGATCTTAGGGAAATATTTGGGTTTTTTTTTCCCACTTTAATGACTGAGTCTTATCTCTTGTGTCTGCCTGTAAAAGGATCTACAAAGATGCAGGAGCTTGAGAATAAGATCCTCACCACCCAAGAGCCATACTCCTACCGCAGGATCTTCAGTCTCGGCCGTGGATTGCACGAGATTCCAACACAGGTCGGACTTCCCCTCAAGATCTCCTTCGACACCGCTGCCATCCTGGCCCTCGACATCTCCGGCAAGGCTCGCATGACACCTACCCTTACCGAGGTTCTCAGGACCAAGAACGGAAAGTTGAGCAATATCAGCGTCGCTGGATCAGTAAAGCCAAGGTAAGCCGTGTCAATCTACAGCCTCCCTGTCTGTCCCTCTGTCCCTTTCCCGGTGAAACGGTCTTTATTTCAGTCAAGTCATTCTGCTTTGTTTAAATGCCTCAATAGTCTGTGGGGTTTTTAATTTAAGTGGCTGGAATCAACTTTTTTTCAAGAGGGTTTATCTCTAACCAAGAGTTTATATTTATCCTTTTTCAGTATTTATTTTGTAAAGGTTTTTGACCATTGACCCTTGGTTCTGCTGCCTTCATCCAATCTAGAGTTGCCGTGACCATGAAAGCCAAGATGTCTGTTGGTCTGGATGACATCCTCTGGACCGGCCTCAGCCTGGTGGGCTCCTTGAACTCCTCAGCAGTCTTGAACGGCAACGTCACTGTAGACGTTCCCAAGAGGCTCTTCAAGGCCAATCATGATACCCCGACCAGCAAGCACCAGATCCTCTCCCTCCGCAGCAGACCTTTCACTTACAACTTAATGAGAACCAAGCCAACAGAGGTAAACTCCTGTAAACAACTTTGTTTACTTTTTTTTCCTCAGGCAATATGTCAAGGTCATTGTGGCTAGAACAAAAGAATTGTTGTCCAAGCGATAACTTCAGAGAAACTTATATTCTCTCCAAACTTGGTGTGTGGATTGGGCTTGGAATCCACCAGATGTCACAGTTTGTCCTAAGATCAATTTTGTACTGCAACCGGAAAGATAATCAAGATTAGATTACAAACACAACATAATTACCACAGGGACAAACTCGTGTAATATTTGCATCATTATTTACAATTTAGTTCACCACCCAACTTCTTTCACTTCTGAGTATTTACACTTTCTAGCCAGAATGAATATGATTGATTTAGTCCCAAATATATATACCGATTTGGAGTGGAAATTATCTATTTACAAATTGATTGAGTTTGTCAATGGAATTATCCAATGTAATTTACTAGATACAATAAACTCTTCGAGGGTTTTTATTTAATTTCCTCAAAGTAAATTCTTCTCTTGGTATTGAAAATAAACCACAACAAATTTAAAGAAATTAGTTTTTGATCCCACTAGATCACAAAAGAATGATTGTTTGTGTGGATACTTACCGTAATTTTCGGATTATAAACCACGGTTTATACGTTGATTTTTACATTTTTTTGTACTCCTGCGGTTTTTGCGCCGGGCGGCTTATACGCCGACGTACAAATATTGAAGAGAAAAAACAGCATTTTTTTAAAGAAATATCGTTTGTAAAATATTCTAAATAAAAACAATGTTCTTAAACGAAATAAAATCCTGCAAAACATGCCTGTGTGATGACAAAATCCTGTTGAAAATGCCTGTTGAAAATCCCACCTCATTTGTATTCCGTTATGCCTTTATAAAACGTTTATCAACCGCCCTATTGTTAGAGTTCAGTCCCCCTCAGATCATGGAGGAAGAAAATGAACAATCAGCGAAACTCGAGTTAGACTAGACTGGTCCCCTGTCTATTTACAACATTGTACAACACATAGCCTGAACATCTGACGCCACACTTCGAGGCTCGGGGCCCAGTCTAAGTCTAATCAAACGTGAACAGATTTTGTCAACAGAGGGCGATGCGATGCAGGGCAAAGTTCAACTATTTCTCGGTGTGCGTTGTCGACCGATCGTTGATTCACGAAGATTTTGTTGCCAACGAAGTTTAAAACATGGTCAACACAACCGATCATCAAATCACGAAATCTTGAAAACGTGTGTTGATGGAAAAAGTATAATTCAGGACTGATAGTATGAGATAAAAAATCACCCAAAACGCAGTTTTGCGAACTTCACTTCCGTGTTTTGAGGTTAGTTTTTTGTAACATTTTGGCCGCGGTTTATACGCCGCGCGGTTTATACGCTGACACTAAATATTTTTTTCCATATTTTGGAGCATTGCGGTTTATATGCCGGGCGGTTTATAATCCGAAAATTACGGTACACTCAATTCAGTGACACATTCGATGACACCAAAGTAATTGCCTTCTGAAATTACATGTATATTATTATTAAATTTCTAGCTCATACAACTACGAGTATAGCCAAACCCATAGAGTGTATCACACAAATTTGAGTCACACCCTTTGATTATGTAAATGCATAAGTATGCAAAACCAGATCTGGTACCTTAAATTGTTGTACTGGTTACAAATGTGTAATTACGAAATATATGATCGTCAAAATTCTCTCGCCTCTATAAAAATTGTATTATACCAACAAGATAATGTAGTTTCTCAGGGTATCAGTTCAAATAAAAATATACAGTTCAACATGAAATTTGTCTATCCAGCAATACTCAATTAAAGCTGTACCATTGGTGGTGGTAGTGTTGAAAAGCTCGGAGTTTGGTCTTTCAGCGCCCAGAGTCGTCTCTTCGACGCAGGCTTAAAAGGTTCGGAATGACGAACTCACACACCACCACATAAAAATTACACCTTCATAATTGGGTTTGCCCTCAAGCCTCAAACACCACGTGTATAAAACACGGCTAGGGCCATCTGATAGTTACAAGAAAGATTTGCCAAAAATGCATGTCAATGGTTCACAAGACGAAATATCTCAAATGTTGCATCCAATCATAATTCTCACTACTAAAACTGACTTTTATATCAAAATGACACGTTATAAATCTTTGATTGCAAATACAACTGGATTAAAAAACTGCAACACTGTTTTAGTGATTCTATTTAACTTGATGATAAATCACAGATAACCTTACGGGTTTTTTTTTCTTGCCGTTTAAAATCTTGGACTGCCGATCCAACCGCTCTCCACCTGCTCAACCCAATCGCCAAGCAGTCTGTCATAATCTGCTTCTGGTGCAGCAAAAGTGGCAGCCTTAATACAATATATATTACTGGCAGCTCTGGAGATCAGACAATCTCTTTCTCTCTCGCTCTCTCTCAGTCATGTCATCACAATCATGATCAAAAATGCTATACCCTGGCACACCCCAAAAACCACTCTTATAGCTGGCAACAATCAATTTTCATGCAAAACAAACATTGGTATACCAAACCTTACTTCATTCATAAAAACCTGAAGGCACCTACATACAAAGAACTAGAATCTGTTGAGCGCTCTGTAATTGGAATACAACAGCAGAAAATCTCTTAAAGTATGTGTCACACAAAGGAAGCATGGAACCTACTGCTCAGCTGCTCTGTACTGTTCAACAAAATAGTCAATTATTTACATGATGACAAACAAAACCATGGCCCTGGTTGATGAATATTGAAAAGAAGGATACAAGTAAATGAATATGCATGAACAAGCTCACAAGTACTTCAAATGGAACATTTAAACACTGCAATAAAAAGGGAATTCACACACTAGAAGCTTATTGTATTTCGGACCACCTAGGTGAAATGTCAAGAAACGGAGCATTTGAATGTACTCAACCTGGCTTATCTTGTTTTCTTATTTTTGATTCAAGATGGCACTCTTAAATTTTTTAAAACACTGAAAAGAACCCAAGCATATTTCATTCAAAGAGAGAAATACTTTGGTATGAAAGTTTCCGAGAGACCATGTGACCTGTGACATCATATACTTAAAAAAGAGCCACAGGGCCTGGACTTCCTGCCGGTTTTAGGGTTTTTACACAACTAAATTGAAGGAAACATACAATCTTGTATTTTATAGAGATTGCACTGACGTTGTCAACTTTCGATATGAAGAAAGGGGGCAAAGCTCAAAACTTGTTCAGCTGGTACTTTTATAACTCTGGAATTTATGTGACACACAATGTGAAAATTCCCGTATGACCAGTGTAGCATCTCACCTGCCAGGAAATGCCCTGGAATGTACAAGCTCACTTTTTTTGCAAATTAAGGTTACATGGTCCAAGTTGTCACCGTTTTATTATCAATATTTTGGAGAAGTCTAAATAAATTTTGTTTATTTATTTGTATGTATTTCTAGGAGAGATTCATTCATGAGAAACGCCTTGTCCAGGGAGAGCTGATGGCCAAGAAGCCTGTAACCGTAAGAAATCTTATTCTTTTTTTTATTGGAAATAATTGTTGATGGCCTCATGTTTTGACCCCAGTAGAGCCAAACTCTTTCAGCCTTTGAGAAAGACCCTGCCAAGAACAAAACATGTGGCCATTGACCTTTTTTGTGTGCATTTAAACCATGAATCCTTATGGTTAATAAGCATTTTGTAACAGCTAATTATATTTCTTTTCTGTTTTATTCAAGGTGTAACAAATGCTATAAAATAAACAGAATAATCAGAATGAAATGTGTAGTGTTAATCGGAAGTTCAGGTCAGTTGAGTCTCTCAAGAACTTTTTTTTTTGCAGAAAAAGTGGAGCAGGGGCAAAGAGTCCCTTGGAGTTGAGATGGAACTGAAAACTCGCCGCGTGCCACGCTCGTGCAGCTACACCTACAGACCAACCCAACTTCTATTCAACGGCCCAATTGATGTCAATGTCACAATACGACGTGGAGTGAACGCCCCCGAGCAGGTCCTTTATAGCGTGAAACTGGAGACTAAGAGCTTGACCAAAGATGAGTACAAAGCGTTCAAGGTAAACATTTAAAAGACCCAGAGGTTACGACATCCTGGGCATTCTGTGTAGGGAAAGTGTTTATTTGTAGGCCGAGAGGAGACCCTTACCAATTTTATAAGACTTATTTATTTTTCTACACCAAGCCCCTGGCTTTCTTTTCAGAGCAAGTTTGTTGATGAAGCAGAATTTTTACCCCAAGTAATTTGTATATTTTTTCTCTTACTTTTTCAGGACATGTACTTGGTTATGAAGAATTTCACAACAGAGTCTAGCTCAGAGGAATGCCATGTAAATCACTCTGAGGAGTTCCTTCATGTTTATCATGAATATCACTCTGACAAGGTCCGTGATGAGCGTCATTATGGTCATGTTCAGAGTCATGATAATCACACCAACAATCAAAACGAGACTTATGATCACTTTATGGGTCACCATGATAGTGCCGACAGCCATCACCTCATAGATATCCACCCAAGAAACCTGACTGTGACCGGACGCTTTGAGAATTGGAAGTACCCCAACGCCAAGTCCTCTGAGACCAGGAATACCACGCCTGTCAACACACAGCAGATCATCGCAAATAATGGCCAGGGATTCCAGCTGTTAAACATCTACCTCAACGTACGTAATTTAGCTTAAAGTGCCACTAACTGGTTTTTATACAACACCCAACGAGATCCTTGTCATTTTGTATTAGATGATTGTAAATCACGCGGTGATCATGTGTGGCATTGGTAGCTAGTGCGTAAAGCACTCGCCTCTCACCACTGTAAACCCAGGGGTCGATTCACAAATAGCTATGATTGATATTTTACTGTGTATCAATCTTAGCAACGAGTGAATTCGGTTAATTTCATTTTGTTTTGTTTATTCTGGTTGTAAAGCCACAGACTCTCAAAAAAGCAAACTTAATCACTGATGTGGGATTATTCCAGAGAATTATTCCAGGGAAAAACCACGCAAGTCTGGTAGGGTCTGAATAACCCAATTCACATGGTGCCCCTGCCGTGTTTCGAACCAAGGTCCTAGAAGTGGAAGGCGAGGAAAGATACCTCTACATCATTATGACCACCGAACCTGATGTCACAATACAAATCCCTATGTTAACTTGACAACTCATTTTAAGATGAATTTTGGTGCTTTGAAAAATCAAGCCCTGGTTTGATTCTCGACTAGGGACTTATGTGAGTAGAGCTGTGCCTTGGTTCTCTCCTGTGCCACGAGGGTGTTTCTCCGGGCACTCTGGTTTCCTCCCCAAGAAATATCACACACTCTTTGTCTCTGGCTGTGCTTCGATTTAGTATATGGATTGATGTTGCTGGCTGCCAAAAGGTGCCTTTACATGCCTGTGTCCTGTAGCCGCATCCTTCACATTTCACCGTCTCAGCTGTGAGCATGGTGAGAAAGGATGACTAGCCTCCCAAATTATATTCCTTTCACGGCCTACATCATAAACCATACATTTTAGTGTAAATTCAAAGCAATGTTGGTGGCTAGTTTGATGAATATTCATGTTGGCTGTTCTATTTATATTTAGATCAGTACCATCGGAAGCCAGCCCACCCGTGAATTGGTCAGTCAGATTAGTTTGGACCTGCAGGATGAGTTCTACAAAGCTGTTCACATCGATATTTTTACTTACAACAAGACATTTGAGCAAGATCCCGTCCATGTTGACCAATTCCGTGATACCATCGGTAAAAGTTCTGATGTCAGGGTAAGAAAATGTCTCCCTTTTTTTGAAGGTATATTCATCCTCAAGAATCCTAAGCTCTTGCTTGGTGCAAAACTGACCTTAAGCATCTAGCGACCATTTTGTTCTTGTGCCATTCATCCCAATGTAATTCCTGGAAATTGGTGCTTGAAATACCCACTGGTCCACTGGCCAGAGTCCAGTCTCTTTAACACTGGGCCAGTAAGCCTAAAACACAAAAAGTCCTGCAGTTTAGTGTTTTTCCAAACATGTACTTTCAAGACTGACTCATAGACCACTTGCATTGCCCGCCATCGCTGAGGTCAAGCAATGGAAACATGCACAACTCTTAGCCAATGGTAGATCTTTATTGATCTCAGTGAGAGCACTGTTTGGGCTTGTGAAGTCAAATGCAAGGGGTCTATAGACCTTATGACGTCATTTGAGTATGGCGCTCTCGGCTAGAGGGCAAAAGAAGGTTGCCCATTGACCCATCATGTACACTGTGCACACAAAGATGTGCATTTCTGCTGCTACATTTCCATTGTTTCATCATTACTGTACCTCTAAGATGGCGGCGTGATGACTTCAATGCATGGACTCCATGTGCAAAAGCTTCTCTATTCCAATTCCCTCGGTTCTGAGTCACAAGACCTGTGGTCTACTGGAGATTTTGTTAGATTCTTAGCCCTGTATATTATATATATTTCTTTGCAGACTCTCTGCATCCAGGGTGAGCTGGAACACCCAGCCTACACCATGACTCTCACAGCCAACGAGAAACTGAAATCTTTCAAAGGACTTCCAGATGTACCAAAAGATTCCAAAGTCCTCATCACATTCAACACCCAGTGGGGAAGAAGCTGTGTGACTGACCAGAAGATTCAGCTCAAGGTACAATTCGGAATGATTGGTCTTAACAGGTGACCTTCAAGATGCTAATTGGCAGGAGACATACTGGGCAATTTCCCATTGGTGACGTAATTCTGAGCATGCGCAGACTTACGGAGAACATTTTTTACTCACCTGGTACCTCTGCTGCCACCTAGCGCCCCCAAAATTCTCTCGTAAATATTGACTTAGCTTTGAAATCAATATGACTGACTCAACTGATTTGTTATTTGATTTGATTTGAACTGGTGTGAATAGCTCTGTCGGCCTTGACGAGAGGTTACAACAGAGCCTGATTTGTGCAAACAACATATGCACAGGCGACATATCTTAAAAACATAAACAGCAATGTATCTTGGGAAACTGAGTATAATTAAAAAATAAATCAAGCTGCCGTGATGGATGCCATGCTGTACTTTACATGTAAGTATGCCAGGTTTTATAGTTGTGTACCGCATTGCTTCAAAATCAGCGCGCCATGATGGTTGGCGATGTTGCTTGGATTCCGATTTCACCCAGAACCGTTTATGCTTTGATCATGCACACTAGGACATGCATATGGGCTATTCAAGACAATCTGATTTGACCATAGTCTCTCTTTGTCCACAGGCTCGTGTTGAGAGATCAGAGGAGCAGAAGAAACTTCTGAGGGAGGACACCCCTTACAAGATGGAGTGCATGGAGGACTTGAGAAAGGGCAACAAGTACACCAAGGCCTGCAAGAGATTCCGTCTTGAGCGTGAGGAACTCCGCGCTGTTAATGCTGAACTCACTCACAACGAGGTATGTAGGTATCAGTGGAATGGGGCTCATTGTTTTAGGCCTTGTCCGAATTGGTGGCAATAGCCACAGCTACAACTGGATCACCTCATCATCATGTGTTGATGTGTAGGACGTCCTTAGCAACACCCTTGGCAACAGCCATAGCCGTAGATGTAGCCGCCAATTTGGATACAGCATTACTTCCAATAAAAGGATGATTTGTGACTTTTGCATCGAAAAGTTATTCTTACAAAAGGGGATTCTGGACACTAAAGGGTCAAAAGAGGGCAGTGTTCTTTCCTATTGAAATTACAACAGCCCAATTTCCTGGCACAGAGTTTTGGGCCATAAGCACATAATTTCTCAGTGGCCAAAACAAACACTTTGAACTGTTTTGAAAATGAGCAAACAGTTTTTGTACTGAAGAGTTTGTCTAAATTATTATTATTCATGGTTTATTAAAACACTGCAATACAGCGGCTAAAAGCCGAAATGTACAGTTTACAAAAATAGTCATTAAAAATATTACTATATTACAAAAAAAGAATGAAATATCAAATGTATAAACACACAGGCAACAAATTTGTGACAGAAAAACATTAAAAAGAGCACAAAAAACATTAAAAAGAGCACACAAACATTTTGATTAGATTAAAAATCAACCATCGCTCAGGATCCAAAGAGCCTCCCCACACTGAAAACAGTAATTAAGTGGTGAAAAAAAAGCATCATTTAGTAAATCCAATATTGCCATTAACATTACAGCAATTATTATTATTGGGACTGATAAACAGCTACATGGCAAAAAATAAAGAAATGGCAAATCACAGTTGGCAAGAACACATTTGGTAATAAAAAATTGCTATTTACATTAAAACCATTCATTACCAAATATATATATATATAATTGCCAAGGGGATTTAGCCAGAAGTTCACAAAATGCGAGCAAGAGCCGGAATAGTGGATCGTTTGTACCTTTCAGTACGACACTTGGGAATGCGAAGCCCGGTTACTGTGCTGGCTCGAAGTACCCTATCACCGGTAGTTGTTTTTCCAGGGGGGAGCATGTTCCTAAACTTAGTGGATCCAAGTAAGTTCTTACCAAACTTTATCAAAAGGTCTTCTCTTCTAGATCTGAGTGATGAGATGCCCAGTAATTCAAGTGCCATGGTATAGGACTGATATTGATGGCCAAGGATAATGCGGGCGGCACGTTTCTGAACATTTTCAACAGCAATGATCTGGCGCTCAGTAATGGAGCTGTGCCAAACTTGACTAGCATATTCCAGAACAGGTCTAATATTACAATTATAAACTGCCACCATGTCTGTTGTAGGTACTTTGGATTTACGTAGTACGCACAAAGTGTACAACCTACGGGATGCCTTAGAAACAACTTCCGCAATGTGTATGTCCCATTTTAAGTTGTTTTGAACAGTCACACCAAGCAATTTAATTGATGTTGCACACCTGAGATCTATCGAATTGAGAGAAACCGAAGTTTGAGGTATATTTCGCTACAAAAAATATATTGTCATTGTGCGACATTTCTCAGATTTTGAGAGCACATCATTACTTTTACACCAGCTAGATAAATTATCAAGGTGATCTTGTATAGAGGATTGTTGATCATACTTAACAACTTCACCTAAAGTAAGATCATCCACATATTTCCACCGCCCACAGCCTCCAACTGATGCATCATTAACTAACACAAGAAACAAAATGGGCCCCAGCTTTGTGCCTTGGGGTACACCGCAGGAAATATCCCGAGTGGTAGAAACCACACCATGAAGTTTAGTGTTCTGAGTACGGTCAGTGAGGAAGCTGCAGACAGTGGGGATGATGGATCTTCTTACTCCTAATTGAATAAGTTTATTAATCATAATGTTATGGTTAACCCTGTCAAAAGCTTTTGTAAAGTCCACAGTACAGAGTTTGGCATAATAGTTCGGCATGTCAATTCCCTGATGAACATAAATGAGCATATCCACAATTCACAAACCCATGATATAGTCTTGAATTTTGCATACCAAGTTGGCTATTTTTAATTGTTCCATTCACAGAAAACGTGTAGGGTATACTTGGAGGCTGTCTACCAGGGCATTCAGAAGCTGAAGACTTTACTTTGGCAGAAGGTCGAGACAAAGCAGGCTAAAGTATTCAACTTTGACAAGACGGTGAGTTGGTAAAAATGTGCTTCTTCCAATCTGTGTCCAATTTCATGGCTCTGCTTACCGCCGAAATCTGCACTTGTGATCACCATTCTTCACTTACAGGGCAAGCACCGAATTTTTGTGCTTGCTAAGATTGCCAAGTACTGTGGAGTACGCATGCGCACAAGCAATCATTCCCTGCTAACCTGTGAAATATGCTTCCGTAAGCTCCAATTTGTTGCTTATGGCATGTATGGTAAGCATAGGCATGAAATTGGGCCCTACTTGGATTCACAGGTTTACTCATACATTGACCAAGGGTGTTTAAAATTTATTAGTCACATGATGAATATTCTGGCAGAACTATTCAGAATGTAGTGAAACTCCATTAACAGCTGCCAAACACATGTCTCAATTATCGGTGATTGCATAAAGAGACTGTTGCCATTCCCCTTTGTGTAACTATTATTGGAATGTCAACTGAATAGCCACAATATACTTTTTACCTTAGCTAGGGAGAGTCAAAATCCCCAAGTGTAATGCAAAGGAATTTAGTTAACTTCTTTTGTGCTTTCCCAGAGCACACCTTAATCCTTTAATTGTTGTACATAGGCCATATAAAAACACATGGAGACAAAAAAGACTATCTCACTCTTCTCGAGCTTCAAACAGAGACTGTCTAAAACTCCATTTTAGCCGATACTCTTATGTTATTCTATATAGGGTTAGCTTTTAGTAAATGGTCGTCCAAAGGCTGGATGGGAACTAAATTGGCAGTATACCACTCCTAGACAGCAACTATCTGGCTAGAGGACACCATAATCATAAGTAGATGTAAAACTATTAAGTATTGTATATAGTATTTAACATTTATAAATTGACTGGAGTAAAAAAGGACCAGCGTATCAGCACCAACAGGAGGCCAGTAACCACCAACGGCAAAGAAGTAGGGTAAGAATATTTAGTAGTAACTTGCAAACCCTATAAGAGCATACACTTGGTTTGTCCATAGTGCATTCAAGTTTTGTCTCTATACACCATTATTTATGGATTTACTTTGGCTCCCTATTCGGATTAGAAGTGAATGGAAAACTGTCTTGATGACTTACACAATTTTACATAGTCTAGGCCCACTGTATTTAAGAGTAAGGGACTGTAAATATCAAACATAGGGTGGCCACGGTAAAAAATAGATTTTTTTCTTACTCTCATATTTGATGGACTTTTGTCCCAAATTAACAAAAATAGTAAAACTTTCTTTAAAAATAGCTTTGTTGCCATGGCAACAGCCAAATTAAAATGGTATGCCTATTTTGGCATATTATTTTCAATTTTTGAATAGTGAAATTTGCTTATTTTCAAGGTCTCGCTACCATTAAACTGGATATAGAAAAAAATTGTCTTTAAAAGTCATGGGTAGGTGGGTCCATAGAGGCTCCATTGAATGTATAAAAATAATCACCAGGTATGTTGGTGGGTTATACCATTCATTTCAAATAGGGGTGTTTTTTCTTTTTCAAAGTATAAAAATATACCATTTTTACAGCTTATAACCCCTATGGTAGTGCTCCAATTTGAATGTCGACTACATATTGTTCAGATGATATATTGGTCTTGTGAAAACAAAAAAATACCTTAGGGAAAATATTTTCTTTTTCGCAATGGTGCCGTACATTTTCCACTTGTTTTTCGAAATTCACTGCAAAGCTAACCCCACTTTAAATTCTATGAAAACGAAATTAAAACTTGTAAGTAATTTTTATTGAAAAGAAAATCAATTTTATATCAAATTAGATTAAATGTAATGGTCAGTTACTAAAAAAACACTAGAGAGTTGCCATAACTGGGGCGTTACCTGAACAAGCGGGGGTGGGGTGGCTGGGGAGATTCAATATTTGCACTGCCCTCAATAATTTCTTAAACCTTGCAGCTAGTCAACATGAGACTTGCTATTTACCCTAACATTAGGGTCAAATTATTGTAACTTGGCAACATTTGTTGGTGCTATGGCAACCACTTGGTAACATTGGTTTTAAAGTGTTTTTATTGTATTTAAAACCCAATTGAAAATATGGCAAAATAAGCATACAATTTTAATTGGGCTGTTTTTGCTTTTATTGTTGCTCTCCTTAAACGGTTTATATATATTTATTGTCTTGTTGTTGATGCCTTTTTACCGATTGTTCTGCACTTATTGTAAATTTTTTTAATGATCTCTTATGGGGAACTCAGCACAGGTTTTTTTTTTTAATCATCATTTTTATGAACTTATTGGTGTTTCCTAGCTTTTTACCAGTTTGTTTGTGTTCGTACTGTGGTTGTCCTATGTTGTCAGCTTTTTGTCATTGTCCTTTTTTAATTATTTAATTATTTCATGGTTGTTATGGGCTTGTGTCCATTGTATGGACTGGGTGCAATATAAATCAATAAAATATTATTATTAATGTTAATGTCCTTGAATATGGAACTTATTTAGTTGCTAAGTAGTTTTTGGGACATTTTTCAATCATTGTATGAGAAATGTGTTTAGAAACTGACATTTAAACAGAGAGTATTTTGTGTTTTTTAAGATAAAGTAATTTTTTGTTTGGTAAATTTTCGGGGGAAAGTATGAAAAGTGAACAAATGTTCAGGGTTTTCTGAGTTTCCTGAGCACATGGCCTTGAACGCTTACAATTTACTTTACTTGTGTGAATATCTGTACAAAAATACATCCAAATCTGTCTTTGAATGATGTGTTTGAAAAATTGTAACATTTTCTTCAAATTTTGTAGATCCTTTTTACCGGGGAGCTTGATGAGTCCAAGAAGAAGTTCAACATGACCATCAAAGACATTACAGAAAATATCAACTTTGACTGTGTCTCGATCCCGAAGATTGTCCAGGATTTTCAGATCCTGACCTTCTACAACCTGCAAAAGCGCATGGTCCAGAGCTACGGACAGGAATGGCTGAGTGGCCGTAATATCAGTGAGTCAGTTTATCTAATCAATGATGTTTTTCCTGACAAACTGATCATAGTTCTATGATCAGTCATGTTGACATTGATGAGTGCCCTAACTTATGTGGCGTGTCATGGCCAAGTGGGCGGTCGCGTTTGCGTAGTGGTATCTTTTTTCATCTCTGGGACCCTGATTTGAATCCCACTGTGGGTACTTTGTGGATTGTGTTTTCAGTCCCTATTCAATTGCATGGGTTTTCCCTGGAGAAATGCTCTGGGGTTTTCCTCCCACATCTGAAACTGAAACTTCCGGCTGTGTCTTCGCTCCATGGGGTTCTTGGATATTATAGTGATTAAGTTCGTTTTTCTGAGAGTCCTTGGCTTCACAACCAGGATTAATTAATGAAATGAAATGAGCAGTCAGTCGCACTAGCCTCAACTGCTCTGGTGTTTCTGATCAGCAGAGTGTGGGTTCGAGTCCCGGTCGTGACACCTGTGTCTTAAAGCAAGACACTTAAACCATTATTGCTTCGCCCTTTGATACTCAAAGCATACTTCAGCATCAATTATATTTCAATGTTTTATTTTTGCAGATCAGTGCAAGGCTCTGAGAAATAACTCCATCATGACCTTTGACAAGGTCTTGTATGACTACAAGATGAGCAAGAATGATCACATTCTGGCCAAGGACTGCTCCAACAAAGAACGCTTTGTGATCCTCAGCAAGGTTCACAACCAGGACAGCACCAAGAAGGTTTGTGTTCAAATTTTGTTCCAATCGATCGAGCATTAGCCCTTGTACTGTCTGCCCTTTCAATATCATCCATTTGGTGCTCGATATTTGACATGGTGTACCCCCCCCCACCCCCTCTCCTATTGTGTCTTTGTTGTGTCCTGGGAATCTTAGGAATTCTTTAGAGAATTTTAGGGGGATGGTACTTCTGTACAAGAAGAAAAGAGTGTATTCAAGTATGGGACAATTTTTAAAAAAAATTTTGGAGGGGGTAACCCTCTGCCACATATTGGGCATGGTATAATATTCACTGTGGTTTTCTTAATGATGGATAAATCAGCCACCTGCTTAGTATATAATATCAAGTGGTGCATGCACCAAGACAATACGTACATTTATACTGTCTGCTCTGAAGTGTCCTACAATTATCTATATCGGACTCCTATATTAAATTTTGGTGTGTCGCAACAAAATAAAGGATGACACATGACACGTGATCCACCAATCAAATGACAAGGATCTATGTAATATGTAATTACTTCTACCACACTGACTGTTGTGATTACGTTGATTCATTTTTATCAATATCTTGACAAGTGGCCACATGATTGTCTGCAATACAACTGAAAGTCAATTGTATTGATTTTGTATTGATTTATGTACTATTTATAGGTTGTAACTGTCTACCTTGACAACACAAGGATTCAGTTCATCCCGGATCCAAACACTCAGGAGATCATCATCGAGGTCAACGACACCAATGCTGATTTGCCAGTCTTGCACAAGCTGATCATCAAGGAAGACGAAGTCATGGAGAAGGTTCCCATTGACACCAAGACGGTCCACATCATGACTGTGGCCCCAGTGAAGATTTACAGACCCTACCCCAAGGTTCTTGAATTGAAATCATTCTGAAGAAAAAAAAATACTTAAAAATCTTCCCCAAAAGCCATTGTGAATTAAAGAAACAGGTCTCATACTTCAAAACAGAGCTTCACATACCTTGCAGGGGAAAAAAACCTGAGCACTTTGATATGCCCGTTGGGTGTGATAAAGCGCTATGTAAGAACTTAGTTTTATTATTATTATTTATTTTATTTATTTATTTTTTTTTTTTTCAATTTAGCTTTTTACAATTTCAAGGAACAGAATGAAGGAATTTTTGTGGCAATTCTGGCCCCTTTTCCAAAACCACTGCTCCAGCCTGGGCGCCAGCTTAGGCTACATCAGTTCTTCAAACAGGTGGATGAAGTGTAATTTTAAAGCCACAGCCCAAGCAAAAGCCATTGTTTGTAAAAGGGCCTTGGATTCTAACTGTACATGAATGGACATAAATATAAATTGTAAAGGCTGTTTATGGTTTAGGGATTACTTTTACAGAGGGGCTCAGTTTTGTGATGCACTCACTTTCCAACAGAGTCCTCATGATTAGGGAAAAAATTACAAGTCTCCAAATTCATGTTAAAATGGTGTAAAATTATATTTTGTGTGACACTCATTCAGGGCAAACTTTGAAACATGATGTCATCGGACATCAAAAACAAATAGAAATCTCTCCCTGAGAGTATCGTGGTGATCAAGAGGCCTGAGAAATCCAAACAGTCTTTGACCAGACATTTTTTCAGTTCAACGGGAGTGTACAAATTAAATAGATTAAGCAGTGCCATGAAATTAAACCCAGGGTTTTGTCCAGTGATTCCAGACTTTAGGTTCATATCATTTGTTTCCAGTGGCGTCACCAGAGGGGGGCAGGGGGGGGCCTGCGCCCCCCCCCCCCCCCCCCCCCCCCGCTCAGAACCCTTGCCCCCCCCCTCTTGCCCCCCCATATGAAAACACAGAAAAGTATATTCTTATAATATATAAATCGTTTAAGGCTGCATAAAATGCTGCCGTAAAAAGGAAAACTTTTATTCATATCAGTATGTGAACTATAAGTTATAACGCAGTCATGACAAATGCATGGAAACGCGCGCGCGATCGTATTGGCGGTAAATGTATGTTGTGGTTTTGCGGTTACAGAGAGTGCAGGAAGTCACAAAGTTCAGTTTAATACGTGGTGGTCTGAACGCAGACCAATAGCTCCGTTAACACAACGTAGTCAGATGCACAACAGAGAGATTTAAACAGCAAAATGGCCAGCGAAAAAGGTAGCTTAGACCATTTCTTCTCCATATCAAAGCGCCCGTCTTTGCCTCGTGCTCCAACACCTAAGAGGCAGAGACGGGAAAATACAGAAGATTCTGATTTTGGTAATCACTGTTGGTAATTTAATCCTTGTATACATTCGAAAAGTTTTATCTTATAAAAATGACAAGTTCTCTAAGATTTGGTTGTTTTCGCAATCTTTTGTTACCTGCAAACTATGCAGACTGTTTTAGAACTGCATTGGTGTGTATCAACACTTAACATATTTAATGATAATCTTGCACTTCTTTGGCCCCCCTAAATTTAATCTTTGGCCCCCCTAAATTTAATCTTTGCCCCCACTTGCCCCCCCCCCCCAAATGAAAATGTCTAGTTGCGCCACTGTTTGTCTCCAAATGTTACCTTACGATACTTTTTCTATGTACTTGCTTCAGGCTGATGTTGACATGTCAAACAGTGCAAGCTCACAAGAGGATTTCATTTTCAGTGCCTATGAGACCAAACTGTGGGAGGAATTGATAGATCACATCAAAAACGTAACTGATGCACCACCACAGAACCTGACCCACAAGCCCAAGACCCTGATCCAGATCATCCGCCCCAAGCTCGGAGATTCTATCATGCTGTTTGCTCCCGAGCAAGAACTCAAGGTCTTCTTTGATGGACACAACATCAAGATTGAGGTGAGTGTAGAGAATAGGTGGTGGAAGGAGTGCAAGTTGTAGTAGGGTCTTTCGTTTTATACCTGCTGGTACATTACGCTAAACCACCTGGGCCCAATTTTATAGAGCTGCTTAACGGCTGATTTTGTGCTTACTGTGCGATTTCCATTTTATAGAGCTGCTAACATGAAAAGGCATGTCAACCTTCCGGTTCTTCCTGTGGTGTCCTGTATGAAAATGAACGACGTAACAAAATCTATGGGGAACTCGCAAGATGGCTGCCTCATTTTCTTGCTAACCTGTGAAATAGGCATACGCTAAACCCTTTTTTTTAGCTATAGTTAGCTTGAAAATTTGCTTACCACTGAGCAGCGCTAGGAAATTGGGCCCAGGCTTCAGGGCTTTATTTCATAGAGCTGCTTAGCAATTTTCTGCTAAGCAAAAAAGAGCAGGAAACCAGTCACAAATTGTACATATGACAGGCTAATTTGGCTGGTAACCTTTTCCTGTTGAGCATAGTTTTGTTGTGTTTTGTTGTGTGCTTAAGCAGCTTTATGAAATTGGGCCCCTAGTCTTTTGGAGAATAACGGACTGAGGCTTCAGTGATGTTGAGGAGTTCTTACTTCCTACACCATTCAAAGTTTCTAATCTTTTTTTATATCATCTTGTATTTTTTATCCATTTCAACATAAAGCAAATATTGGACTTAGGTGCTTTATAAACTTTAAATGATTGATTGATTGATTGATTGAACTAAAATTGAGGGTTGAGGGAAAAATTATCTGGTCCCTCTGTGAAGTGAGACTTTGTGTACAGACACTGTCAGTATGTACTCTGGGTACCCGACAAAGATGACCCTATTGTGATTATTACTTTGGAGACTATTCATTGCTGTAAGAATCATCACCATATGCACAGACATGACTAATACTGTTAACTTTCTGACATAATTCTTTCCAGAAAAATCTGTAATATTTGTTGTTGGTTTGGGGTTTTGTCAGGTGTTGATGTTTTGTTTTACTGTTTTTCAGGGCGGAGGATGGAAATGTATATTTAGATATTATTTGATTATGGAAAATACTGAAAAATGGGAATTTGGGACATGACCTTTACTTTGACCTTTTTGTTTGAATCAAAGTTGGTCAAACCTTGTGGCCATTGGTGGTTGCTCTGGGCATTTTGCAATGAGCCGCATTTCTCTGTATTGTCAACTTACAGCTGGCCCAGAAGTACAAGGATATGGTGTGTGGTTTGTGCGGTGACTTCAACGGTGAGACCAGCAACGAGTTTGTCGGGCCCAACAGAGAGTTGTACAGTTGCCCCCAACAATTCGGACAAAGCTACCAGGTGACTTCTCAAGTCCACCCAGGTGGTAAGAAAACAGTAGTATGGTATAAATGGCCCCACATTCTAACCCTTGCAGATTCTTTCACAAAGGCCTTTCTCTTTAGATTTTGAGAAAGACTCTGCTAGCGTTGAAGCTTGAGGTCGTCACTAGTTTTTGCATGAATGCCACAGTTGCATTTGCGTAGTACTCCAGCATGATCAAAACCACGGTTAGTCAGTTACTTCAGTTGAGCCCAGCTTTTTAATGTCTTTAATATATGTTTGTTGCACAAATATCTATGATGTGAACCAGTATGTTTTTTGTACACATTATGGTTTATTTTATTGTCATTATTTTACAGTCGACCAATGCGCACCCATAATGGAGTTTGAGTTGGATAGATCTATCTGGCATAAAGGGGGAGATCGGTTCACCTGCATCAGCAAGATTCCGATACCCAGGTGCCCGTCAACCTGTGTCCCTGTTGAACAACAGTCCATCGATGTTGAGTTTGTCTGCACCAGCCACACGGGAAACAGCAACCCCTTCGAGGGACTCACTCGCAAACAGATCATCGACAAGTACGGCGACAAGGGGCCAGACTACAAGAGAACCATGGAGATGGCTTTGAAGTGTGAAGTGCAGGACTAGTTCTTAAGGGATTTTGTAAATGGATGGCTGGATAGACTTCAAGGGTTCAGGCGGCTTGAAGCCTTGTTGATGATAAGAAATGCTAGAGATTCATTAATAATATAGACCAAATGGAAACAGATTTACAGTACGTTCAATATAAACCATCTACTCTGTTAACAAATTTAGGAGTTTCGATTTGTCATTTAAACAAATGCTCTACCTTAAATATACCTCGAATAAATCAAACAAATCTGGACTTTCACACACAAGCTCATGATGTACTGTCAAATGTATTTCGGAGATCCCTTCATTACCAGTGAATCATTGTGATTGATGTTATCGTTTTGGGGCGGTTTTTGTTGTTGTTAATATGTAATATTATAATTGTGTAAGAATTGTTGTTGATGTCTTTTTTCTTTTTTATTGCTTATTCATTTAACTTTGGGACAGAGTCAAGATATTTTGTGTGGCGATTAAAGTATTTTTGAGAATCCTTTCATTTATACCATTGAATTATTTGTGATTGATGTTGTTTTGTGGTGGGTTTGTTTTTGTTAATATGTAGTGTTATAATTGTGTAAGAAAATGTTTTGATTTTTTTTTTCCTTTCTTTTTTTTCTATTTATTCATTTAACTTTGCGACCAAGTCAAGAACTTTTGTACGGTGATTACATGTTTTAAAGCATTTTGTAAAATCCTTTCATTACCACTGATTTATGATGTTGTTTTTAGGGGTGTTTTGTGGGTTTGTTAATATGTAATATTATAATTGAGTAAGACAAATTGTTGATGTCTTGTCCTTTTTTCTGTGTATTCATTCAACTTTGTGACCAAGTCAAGAAATTGTGTATGGTGATTATTAAATCAAAACTCTTTATCATAACATTTTGTCTGATTTATTTGATTCCATTTCAACAGTGGCTACTTCTTTGTTTACAGCTTTTAGTTTTGAAAAGAAATTTACAGATCAACTCTAGCTAGGTATGCCATATTTGGTGCAAATGTAATCTTGGCCCAATTTCATAAAGCTGTTAAAGGTTGGGTCACAGATTGTTTTTTGTTTTTTTCAACGTAATGCTGATTTATAGTGGTAAAGAAAGACTGTCTTGCCCTTACGGAATCAATGGATCAGGCCTACTGTGTAAATCACTTGTTAAAATAATATAACCTGGAACATAACATTATGGACAAGAGGGGGGGAGACAAAATTGTAAAATGTGACAGCCATTCACGTTGGCCTGGCAGGTCCATGGATATCAGAGTACAGGGCTCCTAACGAGTGTTTGAAATGCTCCAATTCCATCTCCAGCTTTGAGATACGATCCAGGGTGCTGAAGAGCTCTTGCAACTTGTCTTGGATCCCTTTGCTGTTCTGCTGATACACTTGGTACATGGCTTGCTCCAAGGACTCAAAGGAGTTGGATGCCTGTCGGGAAAAAAACAAGAAGTCATTTTTTGAAGGATTTTTTGAAGAGTGCACTCGTTACATTCCTCCAGTTATTAATCAAAACAAATGTTTTAAAATTGGATGAAATTATTCTGCCATTTGCGAGTTTGATTTGAATAATGTCAGGTACAGCGACTTGCTTATTCATAAGTGAACACTTAAGTGTGAATTTCTCAGTCTAATGTCACAGTTGCTATGTCACATGATTAGGGGCAAGCTTTTGCGTAGTTAGCATAGTTATGGAAATGACGGCAAACACCCAAACACAAATCCCATGAATGTGTATGGTGCAATGGTACCAGGGTTTGCTCATCTGGAGGTCACTGTTCAAAAGCTTGCTCCGAACCATTTGACATAGCAACTGTATGAGGAATTCAAATGTAGACAATATTTTGTAAGTAAGCAAGTCATTGTTCCTGAGGTTATTAAAGTCAAACTTGCAAATGGCTTCTTGGGTGGTCATGTTTTTAATGGTAGTGTGCTGAAGGAGTGTCTTAAAATTCGAACGATAGGAACATTCTAATCGGAAACTTTTGAACGCTAGGTGGCAGCAGACTTGCCAGGTAAATTTCCATTGTTTTTGTCGTTTCGAGCATGCTCACATTTCCAAGACCAATGGATTAACCTGGTAAGTCTGCTGCCACCTAGAGCCCCCAAAAGAGCTCCCATTGGGTTGGATATGTATGCCAGTGCATGTACATGATCTGGCCCGTTGGACCGCCGCAAAATAGCTCTTTGAAACGGAGCCCTGGGCTTAATTTCATAAAGCACAAGAAATTGCTTTGCACAAAAAAATATTTCTTTGCGGAAACAGGTTGCGACTGTTTCCGGAAACAGGTTTGTGACTGGTTCCTTGCTAATTTCTGCTTAGCAGAATATTTTGCACCATTTTTGGGGTAACAGTTTTATGAAATTGAGACCTGCTTGAAAACTTAAGTAACATTCAAGTCAAACAAGTCTGTTATCATATAGCCTACTTGTAATTCTATAGCTTTCTTAAAATCTGCCAACATAGTGGTGTCTCGTTTTCTCTTAGCGTTGATGTCATTAATCACCTGCTGGGTCTGCTCGTAAAGAATTCCCTTATATGATGGAATATGTCGGAGCTGGTGAAGCAAGCTGACCCTGAGGAGCTATTACTTGGGTCTTTCTCGGTACAACTGGTGGATCTGTGGAGGTCGTTTGAATACTACCACGTGCTGACTTTGCCGGAATACAAAAACCACGGAGGAAACCTCCATGACTAAAACACATTCGTAAAAAACATACAAAAATAGAGGCACTGTGTCATTGTTAGTCTGTGTAGAACTTTTTTCAAATGCAAATTTTAGTTTTCTACATTCAGATCTTATCACCATTGGGATTCCGGACGATGAGTCCAAGCGATCATTCCTTTGAGACCAATGTGTGACGAGATTGGGTGGACCGACACAAGTCTAATCTTCCTTTATTTCTGGAAGGTTCTTGAACTTGTAGTTCGGAAGTAGGGTGGAGGAGATTGCAGTGTAAGTGGCAGGTCTCAGTGACCAATCCGGCGCGAGCAGCTGCCGAGAGCGTGCTCTTGGCATGGATGCAGGCAGGCGTTGTCCGATCATTGGTGGTTGGATGATGCCTGGGTGATGCCAGGCCGAGTGCTGCAGCGTGGCTTCTCCAGGCGTGCCCGCCCGGCCTGACAGAGTGATTTTAGCAAGCGAAGAGGACAGACGTGTTTTAAGAGGTCCCTGCGAAAGACGTAAAGCTTTGGTGTAGTACGAACACGGGGTGAGTGTGGACGCCGTTGCTGTTCAGCCGGATGCACATTGATGCATCCGACCCTACTTCCGAATCCCGTAAACTGTGTAACTTGCTGAGTGTACCGTTCCGTTCAGCGATCCAGTGTGGACAGTGTCAATGTATACGGGCAGTGCGTAAATTGTGACGAAGTGGCGACTAATAGTTGAGTTCACAGAGAACTTGGATGGCACAGGGGCGATCATAGAGATTGTCTTGGTGTGGCTGTTCATTAATAGTCGAGTAGTCCAACTGGAGGAAAACTTAGATAGAGGCACTGTAAAACAATCGGCGTGCTAGTGCATGCGTTTTGTCGCTAAAACTGCTTGGTAGTACTGGATCGTTTGCGCAAGGGTGCACTCGGGAAGCCAAGGTTTGTTAAAGGCTTGTTAAAGGGTAGAGCAAGGAAATCTAATTTCCGCAAGAGATTGTTGCCCAGAGGCAACAAAGAGAGAATTGCACAGAGGCAATAAACAGGATTGCCCAGGAGGCAATACGAGAGAATTGACACAGAACTGTGCCAGAGTCATTTTATTTGTGTGTCCTCCCCCAGTGAATTATCCTGCCCTGTCCAAGAGTGCCCAGACAACCAGTTATCAATCGGCGGTAAGTCTCCTCCAAACGAGCTCACATCCCTGGGCCTGAGATTGCTCGAAGTATTTCCTAGGTCCGAGGAAGCATTTGGATTCGGGGTTTGGGAGACTTTCGCTACAGATGGTGAACCTCTCTCCGACTTCCGAATTTGAATGAGACTCGCGGGAAATCCGCAACAAATGGTGTCAGAAGTGGGATGATTGGTACTGGTTAGGTCAGTTGGTACTGAAGAGTTCAGTAGGATAAAAAGAGTTGGACATTTCTGTAGTTAACAGTGCAACTAGAGAGATAGAAATTTCTGTGGTTGAAGAGCACAACCAAAGAGATCAGCAATGAGTAAGGAAAACACAAAGAGTGTTGAGAGTGAACTGCAGAGGCTGAAATTAGAGGCCCAATTTCTGCAGTGGGACAGAGAACTCATGGCTAAGAAATTGGAGGCAGCCATGAAAGTGAGTTATGAGAAATCTCCCAAGAGAGAAGGTGGAGACAGTGTGAGAGCGAAAGAGCCAGTACGGGCCGATTCAGAAATCGAGTTCTGTTTGCCTTTCGAGAGTTCAGGTTATTTCTCCCAAGGGTTCCTTGGTGTCCGCACGGTCACCCGAGCTTGACCCCAAGGTTGAGAAAAGAGTGAAGTTTGGGGAAAGCACTCCCATTAAGAGGGGTAGTGCAGAGATTTCCCATACAGAGGATTTGAAAGAGTACAGTGCAATAGAAGAGCTCCAGTCTTTTCTGTCGAGTAAGGGTTGCACCGGAGAGATTAGTGATAGAGTTGGTACGGAGACAGTCTCTCCTAAAAGAGTGCGCAGTGAACTTTTGAGCTTTGCTACTAGTGGAGTGGACACTCACGCCGACAGTTCAATAGAGAGTAAAAAGAGTTCAGCAGTGCCCTGGCCGCTGAAAAGAGAACCGAGAGTAATTGTAGAGAAAGAGAAGGAAGGGAAGGATTTGGTGCAGTCTAATCGACGCCCAAATATTACTCCCGATAGATACAGTGGAAAAGTGCTGTGGAAAGAGTATTTTCGGCACTTTGAGTCATGTCGGATAGTAAACCAGTGGAACGAAGAGCAAGCCGTGTGTTATTTATCGGCAAGTTTACAAGAAAATGCCCTTAGATTATTAGGGGATGTTCCTACTGGTCAGACACAGACATATAGGGGACTATATTAAAGTTACTAGAGAGGCGATTTGGTTCCGGTCGCCAGAGTGAAAATTATTTGGTCGAGCTGAGGCATCGCCGGCAAGGACTAAAAAAGAGACGTTGCAAGAGTTAGGTCAAGCCATACAAGAGTTAACGGTCAAGGCGTACCCTGACATACAGGAAGAGTCACGCGATCGTTTGGCAAAGAATCATTTCCTAGATGCGGTCGAAAGTCGGTCTGTTCGGGAGGGCATAAACAGAGCCCGACCGAAAAATTTAGATGAGGCCATTCAAGCTGCATTGGAGACTGAGAATTTTGAAAAAGAGAAATCTTGACGGAAAGCCAGTAAAATTGGCTAGAGTGTTAGATACAGGAATGGAACAGATGGTTTTATGACATCGAGAAAGAAATGAAGAGTGTTCTTGGATTGTTAACAGAGCTAACAAAACAAGTGCAAGACAAGAGTGCCTCAGTAGAGAGAACTACTGGGAACAGACAGATATCATCACAGAGTAAGCAAAGTGTTAAGAGATGCTTTAATTGTGAAGTCATGGTAGAGAAGCGGCAGAAATCTGAGATGCAAAAGGTAGTTACACTACCCAATCCAAACCTTAGTCCCCGCTATGGCTTGTTCGTAGATGGCATGATAAGAATAACGAAGTGTCTTTTTTTTATTGGTGCGACCGATACGCTTATCAGTAGCAAAGTGTATTACGAGATCCCTAGAGAACAGAGACCTGTCTTAGAGACAGACAGTGTAAGAGTTAGGCAGGTGGATAGAAGTCCCCTGTCAGATCTAGGAGTCGCATGGGTCGATGTTCAGGTTGGGCGAGCAACACACCCAGTGAGGGCGATCTTCACTGAGATGAAGTATTCAGGAATACTAGGGATGGATTTCATCTTGCCCACAGGGGGTAATTTGGATTTCCAGACCAAAGAGTGGAGAATAAATGGTGAGAGAATAAAGTGCACAAGCAGTGCTGGAGAGCTATTTATAGGGAGGGTCGCGGTTGCAATTCCCTCTGGACATGAATCAGTAGTGCCAGGCATTATTGCCAGAAGGGAAGAAGAGTTTGCTGGGCCGGCCATAGTTGAGCCTATGGAAGGAGGTGGAGACTTAGCCCAGAAAGGCTTAGTCTTGGCCAGGTCACTGGTAGAGTCCGGGAACAAGATTGTTCCGTTGCGGGTGTCCAACCCAGGCAAAGAGAAAAGAGTGGCTCGTAAGGGGATCACTGTGGGATCCTGAGGCGATCAGAGAGGAGGCGAGTGGGTCTAGTGAGGCGACACAGGGTTTGCCTAAGCATTTACTAGACTTGTACAGAAGAAGTACAAATAATGTAGAAGGCGAGTACCATGGTCCAGTCAGAGAATGCTTGGTAGAGTTCCAAGACGTTTTCTCCAGTGGTGATCAAGATATGGGTAGGACGGATATTGTGAAACATCACATAACCACTGGAGATGCGAGACCAGTCAAAGGGAGACCAAGGAGGCACCCTGACTGTGTCCAAAGAGAGATTCAGAGACAGGTCGTTGACCTAGAGAAACGAGGAGCGATAGAACCTTCGGATAGTCCGTGGGCAGCCAATGTCGTGTTGGTAGGCAAGAAGGTGAGACCAAGCGTTTCTGTGTAAACCACAGAAAGTTAAACGCGGTCACCATAAAAGATGCGTACCCAGTGCCTCGCATTGATGAGACTTTCGATGCGTTAAGTGGTGCGAAGTGGTTCTCAACGCTTGATTTGGCGTCGGGATACTGACAGGTTGACTTAGATGATGATGCCAGTCAGAAGTCAACATTTGTTGTGAGAAATGGACTATACAGATGGAAATGTATGCCATTACTTGGGCTCTGTAACGGCCCAGCTACCTTCGAGAGACTTATGGAGAAGGTCATGTCAGGATTACAGTGGGAAATCCTGCTGATTTATCTAGATGACGTAATTGTCTTTGGTAAGACAGTTTCAGAGATGATAGAGAGGCTAAGAGTGGTGTTTAGTAGACTCAGGCAAACAGGGCTTAAGTTAAAGCCAAGCAAGTGCCACTTGTTTAAAGAGTCAGTGACCTATTTGGGACATATAGTGACTACAGAAGGCGTAGCCACCGATCCGAAGAAGATACAGACCATCAGAGATTGGCCTGTCCCTAAGAGTGTGAAGGATGTAAGAAGTTTTCTTGGCCTTGCGTCCTATTACAGAAAGTTCATACAGGGTTTTGCAGAGATAGCTAGCCCTTTGCCTTTGACTTTAATTCAAGTCTATTCTATGGCAGAACTAAATCAAATTTAACATTAATAGTAATAATCCTTTTACTTTTGTTTTTGTCTTGTTTTGTTTTTGAGTTTTTATGGTTCTTTGTGTGTTGGGGTGTTTGTGGGGGTGTTTGTTTGTTTGTTTGTGTGTTGGGGGGTGTTTGTTTGTTTGTTTGTTGGGGGTGTTTGTTTGTTTGTTTGTTTATTTGTTTGTTGGGGTGTTGGGGTGTTGGGGTGTTTGTTTTTAAGCTAGTGCCTGCTGTGTGCTGGCTTGCTTACCTGGGTTCTAGAAAGTCCGAACTTGTCAGCATCAAACTGATTACATTCCTCAGCTCTTCGCAATGAATTTGTGAAATTCTCAACGACATCTTTTTCCAATGAACAGCCCTCTTGGGTTCCCATGTTTGGTCGCTTCCTGTTTAGATTTTGAACGGTAAGATGTAATTTTTTTGTTCGCATAATTAAGCTTTTTTGAAACTTCATGGAGCTTGTTTCACTGCTGACCTTTGACATCGGTATTGGTTTTCGCAACAATATCCATGGTCACAATTTAATCGTCGAATTTTTTTTATCCATTGCATCAGCTAACGAATTTGCATACAATGTTTGGTTTCAAATAATTGTTCTTTTTCACGCTTTAGTTGACAAACGTGCCAAAGGGTTGGGGTCTTTTTTTCTGTCAGAATTTTTTTAAAGTAACGCATCAAAGTCCGTGCACGACTTGGACTTGGAGTTTTGGTGCATGTTGTGCTGACATGGAATGCGGAATGCGTTCATGTCTGTTCACACATTCAGCAAAGTGCTCAGTGTTTCTGACCAATCAGCAACATGTCACGCAACTAATTTGCATAAGCATTTGTGCCCTACATGGGCATCGCACAGTATAAAACATTCGGCTTCCTGATTCTGGACTACATTATTATCTTCACCCTGTCTGGTTTGAATACGGGGAACTTCTTTTTCGTCCTGTACTGAATTTGGGTCTTGTATTAGCCATGAAGCAACTAGCGTTGCTGCTGGTGGGAGTCACCCTGGCCTGTGAGTATACTCCCTAAGTTTCTAAAGTTTTTTATGGGTTTAGAGCTGTAAATTTTAAACACTTTTGGCAAAAGCTACGTTTCTAAAGAAGAAACATTACAGTCAACCCTTTGTAAAAAGAACACTGTTATAAAGAAGGTGTGAATGTGAAGACTTCATGGAGTCCTGGAACTCATTTCTGCTTCGTGTTTCTTTGTTTGGCTTTCCTCTTGTAGCAACGTTTGTGTTAGAAAGAGGTAATTTAGTAGCCAGTCCCATGGATCTTGTTATAACGAGAGTCGACTGTATAATACGGTTTAAAGGAATGTTAATTGATAAGTGTTGTTTTTATTGTAAATTTATGTAATAATATTGCATCGGGGTTTTTTAATGTTATTTTTCTTTTATCATACACTGATGTTTCAAAAAGCGTAAACTTGACCAGTGCATTCTTCATACAGTCCTGCAGAAAAAACCCAAAAGAAAACTACTTGAGTAGGATTCGAACCCACAACCCCTGCATTAATGATTGTAACCGCAAGACCACCGGCGAAAAGAGACCAGTTCGAAGCATGTTATTAAGAGCGGCTATCGCAAAAAATACACCATTATTATTATTTCAATTTTTCCCAATGTCTTTTATGGAATTTAAAAATCGAAGATGCGGCATCGTAAGCAGGGGCAAGATTTTACAGCTTTCCGGTCTTTAGATTAATTATATCTTATTAATGTTTATGTCGGCTTCGTAATACATAGTTCAAATTTTTGAACGAAATTGCTTTATTTCTAACTTTATGCTCTAAAATTGTATTTATAAAAGGTACCCCCCCCCAATTTCCTGGCATGATGTGAACTTGTAATATACCAACCATCACATAAATGTTGTGAGGCAAATCGGGCAGGCAAGACGGGCCCAATTTTGAAAGACCGTCACCAGAATTCTGTCGGTCTTAAGTACATGTAGTCTGTTTTGCAGTCACTCAACATCTACACTGTATTAGAGGAATATAAATTTCTACCTTCAGCTCCTCTGAGTTATTTGCATCTTTAATATTTTTCTTTTTGTAGCCTCTTACCAAAAGTGGCTTTTAGCCTTGGTTGGGGCAAACTTGCATTAAACAAAATGTTAAAAAAATCTTCGTGCAGGCCAAACTGTCTCGTCCGAGAAAATTATTGACTACGATCGAGCTCTAACGAGCTTTGACAAGGGAGACTCGATGGCGAAATTCCTGCTGGATTTGCACGTGAACAGGGGTTAAATCTTTCGTAAACAGGAAGAGGTGACATGGTGTTGAATAGGACAATGAGTGTCCTCTTGTACGCAATCCCAGCGCCTTGGTTCAGCTAGTCTTGGTGCAAGACGTTTTATTTATTTTTACTCGACTATCGGGATTCTCCCTATCCGCATCTTCGTTCCCAGGGGTGATCAATCTCGCCGCGCTATTATTTCCCAGCATGCCTTGCTCGCTCAAATTTTGGAGCCAAACACACTGATCTCTATGTATAGAGATCTGTGGCCAATCAGCGCTGTTTTTCAGTACATCCCTACCTGGGGTTAGTGACGAGAGGTATCGATACGGCGTTCTGCCCACGGTAGCGAGGCTGCCCTCTCCGCTCACTTTTGATGAGTACAAGCACCCTGGACGACAGCGGGCGCCGTTTTCCAAACCCCAACTTTTTTTTCGGGGCCATGGGACCAAGCGAAACAGAACTTTTACACAATATGCTGGTGGTGGTTATTCATGTCCATACGCGCAACCAGTATTCAACCAATCACAGTGCATAAACGGTCCAAGGTGTTTTGTTTTGCAATTGGCACGGGATTAATGTTTGTCCAGCACACTAGGAGAACACCAAAGAAAGTTGTGTTCGATGAGCAAAGGGCTGTTGCCTTCCTATGAGATTCAATCCTGTCTCAAAAAGCCCGGGAATTACGTAGATGCAGAAAGGTTCCACTAGTTACTGGCTCCACATTTAAAAAAATAAGCAAACAAGTTTGATTGGCAGGAGGGAGAAGGGTGTTGGAAACCTCAGAACCTAGCACAGGCTGTCAGCCAGACATTTGCAAGCCTGCTACAAAGAACAGAATGGCGCCACTTTATCAGAGGGTATAGATCTGTCTAGAATTTTGTGTCCGAATGAAAAATACTAGCATTTTCCGTTAAAGTTGTATGTTTATCAAATCGAATCAAATCGAACTCATT
>JAMKCF010000013.1:5059826-5086928 GCA_023634235.1 Pisaster brevispinus
TCCGAATAACGATGGGAATTTATCATTTTTTGCACCTTTTTTTGCGGAGTGGATTTTCTGGACCCACCCCGAGCTCACTGTGAAAACAATGAACACATAGAGCCTAATTTTGGCGAGCTCCGTTTTCAAAAGAGAAGTCCAGGTGCATAAACGTGAAGGGGAAAAAGTTTCGAATAGGATTTTGTACATGATGACCTATGAGGGTCGGGGAGACGATAGCGGAACGAACCGAATAGTTCTAGGAGTAGGTATGATGTAGCCTACGCCTACTAGAACTATGCGGTTTGTTCCGCTATCGTCTCCACTAGACTGGAGACGATAGCGGACCGAACCGCATAGTTCTAGGAGTAGATGTAGCCCCACTTGTGTGGCCAAGGAACAGGAAACCTGAATTGGCCACACACGTGGGGCTAGGTATGATGAAAAATCTGTTCCAACTTCTTATCGTTGGTTTTACTTATCCATGGGCTACACCGGCAAAACCAGAATGTGTGTTACTGTAAGGTAAAGCACTGTTTGATGATTCAAACTGCCTCTAGCTACCGATCGATCTCAGTGGTCTGGTGCTAAGACAGGACCATCTGCTCTGGAATGGTAACATGGGTTTGGGTTTGAACCCCAGTCGGGAATTATGCCAAGGTGTTGTTTTGGATTTTCTTTTTAATGCTCACAGGACTCGGGGGAATGTGTAGCCCCATAATAGGGCCAGTCCACTTTGATTGGCCTTATTTACGGGGCTAGGGAAAGTGTAGATTGCTTTACACACATCGGCCGGTGTATGTGGTGAAATGAACACACACACACAAAAATTCACCGATGCAAATTTAGCACCTAATTGGATGCTTACTCTAGCTTGATGCCACTTTTCCCACTAGGTAGGTGTTTTTAGTGTTTTTAATCGTAGAGCAAGAAATGGGGGAATTAATGTAGCAAAATGTGGATGTAAATAGCTTTGTAATGTTAGAGGTAGTGCGATAATGACATTTCCTATTCTGGCCGCACACAAAAAAGAGGTTTTTCAAATTAATGTTGCTTCGACCTTACATTCTGTCTGAGCTTCAAATCACTCCTGTAAGTCAGTAAACTCTCTTCTTTCATAATCCTTTTGAAAAAGGGAAAAATTTTACCTCATTTTTTCACACATCAAAAAGATTCAGAGCATGGTCACCGACGCGACTCCGCGAGCGCAGCCATTTTTGAACTTTTTTGATAAATAAATTGGGTCACCGTTTTCAATTAATACCTCCCTCTCTTGACTTCTAATTGAAAAAATACCGGCATCTATTGACAGAGAGAGGTTCAGAAAAGTCGTAGTGCTTTTTTCTCCGTCTAAATCGGTAAGAAAATAAGTTTTTTATGTATTTTTGTACCATTTTGGCTCAAAATTTGATGAAAATTCATATTTCTAAGGAATGTATGGAATATATGCGGGGTATGCTGTCAAACCTATATCAGTAAATTCCTTGTTTCTTTTTGAGTAAGAAAAGTTTGATTTTTTTTTCGCGCAAAGTTGCGCAAAGATTTTATGGAGGTTTTAATTAAACCTAGTTGTCGGTAAAATCTCATTTTGGAACCTCTGGAGTTGATGTGCTAAGGTGAAGGTACGCAAGGGCTGATGTGCTTTAGTGTTTGCACCAGTAATTCATTATTTTCAAAATAAAACTTGAATAAAAAGCCATTAAAGATTAAAGTGACCAACAGATGAATTTTAGTTAGTCAGCAAGTTTAAAAAATGTTTTTCCAATTAAAAAAAATCAACTATTTATTATTTAGGCCTATCATAATGGGCCCCTTGGAATTTTTATTTTTTTTTTTGTTTTTTTTTCAAAAAGGAGATCTCATTGTTGAAGATCAATAAAGTATAATGCAAGGGGAGGCTATGGGTGCTGATAGCATCAGGAGGGAATATCTGGAGGCATTTCATTCACTAAAGTAGTTGCTTTCCATCCTGGGTACAGTAGCGGAAAAAAGAAAAACAAAACCAAAAATAAAATAGTTATTCAAAAGAGAACTTTCAGTGGCTTTAACTCACAAAATGGAAGCACCTTTGAAACTTCTGAGTGAATTTTTATATTCCATGCATCAAGAGCTTTAGTCCAATGTAAATTTCAACTAAATGTAACTTAAAAATGAGTAGTATGGGTGGTTTTAACTTAAAAATCACTTTGACCCAGTTCGCAAGCAGAAGAGTACCACTCGTACGGCGTCTTTTGGAAAGCATAGGCTAACTCATTAAGGAAAGCACCTATGACAGTGGCGTTTGCACCATTGAATTTCTCCTGAGAAGACATTTAATTTGATGTATAGTTTGATCATATTGGAAAAAAAGAAATTTTTACTCTAATAATGCTAGATGTAATGTAAAAATTTGTTTATAGCACAAAATATAGCACAGAAATATAATGTTTATATCATATATGTGTGCAATTACATGTACATTTTGCCGCCTCTCACTCTCAGTAGGCCCTAACTGAACTTGCAGTTTTCAGATACAAAATAGATCGATTGCTGTTTATACATGTGTAAATGGATTCTAAACAAACAATTTGGATGGGCCAGGGATTTACCAAGTTCTTATTTCTTAGAATCACTCCATGATCTTATTCTAATTAAATGTTGAAACTTGGTGCAACTGGCCCTTAGGGCTAAATAATTAAAGCAAAGACTAGTCTTGACTAAAAAAGACTAAGAGTTTGAAGTTACACTGTTTGATCATTTTAAAAAGTATGAGAACTATCAGAAACATTTCAATGTTTCGGATTGCGAGTTGGTTTGTCTAAGTTAATTGGGTGTTAAAAAATAACAAATTTTTGATGCATTTACCACTTTTTGAAGAACACTCTTTCTAGCAAGGCATTTATGGATACAACCCTAGACTTTTGCTTGTCCTATCACACAAAAAATATTCACTTGACCCCCATCCAGGGCGGAATTTCATAGAGATGCTTCTAAAAGCAGACAATTCTGGTTACAAAATTTGTGCTTAGCAAAACTGTGCAGGATACCAGTCAGAAATGGTGCAGGGGGGACATGGTATTTTGGCTGGTAACCTTATTCTGGTAAGCATAATTTTGTTGTGCTTAGCACTTAGCAGCTCTTTGTAATTGGGCCCAGGATTGAACACATCTTTTATTTCTCCTTCAGCTGGAAGAAGTGAAACTCCACAAGGTTCTGACGGAGACCGAGAATCCTGCCAAGCAACAGGTTGAGGAGAAGCTCCGACGTCTGGATTTCATTTACGAATCTCCTCTCGTTGTTCAACTCACCAAGTCCATCAAGTTCACATATGTTAATGGAGAGGTTTGTACAAGAATGTGATTTCTCAGGATTGTTCCTGATTTCAGGATTTTCTCAAAACCTCGTGGATCCTTCAAGATTTCTTGAAAGGCGTAGGGGAGAAAGAAATAGTCCACATTGTTTCCAAACCTTTAGTTTTGTATTTCTGGGGATGCACAGAGTCTGTAAACCTCCTGAATTGTAACATCTGAAAGGTTCTGGGTCTAGAATAAGGGGGAACCCAGGCCCTAAAAAAGCCATTTTTCAGGAATGTTAACATCCCTGCTTGTAACAGTTTGATAGATAAAACAGTTTTAATTTGGTTTAATTTTAATGTCTGTGGATTTTTTCCACAAAGCTCGGGAAAGCACTGAGCATACAGTGCTTAATACACATCGGTGTAAGGGAAAAAACAAAATTAAAATTCTTCATCCTGATGCAAATTTTACATCAATTAAATTGTTGCAGTACCCGCTGCTAAGGATTCGAACCCGCTTCTAGCCATCGGGCTAGCTCGGTGGTCTAAGGGTTAGACATCTGCTCTAACAATGCAAAGGTCGTGGGTTCGAATCCCACCCGAGTGATTGCCTGTGGATTTTTTTCACAGAGCTCGGGAAAGCACTGAGCAGACAGCGCTTAATACACATCGATATCAGGGGAAAAAAAACAAATTAAAATTTTTCATCCCGATGCAAACATTACATCTATTAAGATAAAACCGTCTGTTCTCTACCTCCTATAGGCCCTAGACCATGTAACCTACTAGAAGAGTGAGCTTGTACATTCCAGGGCATTTCCTGGCAGGCAAGATACTACACTGTTCATGTGGGAACTTTTACATTTTGTGTCATAATTCCACATAAATTCAAGAGTTATAGAAGGAACAGCTGAATAAGTTTTGAGATGTGCCCCCTATCTTCATATCAAAAGTTGATACAAATCAGACAGTGTAATTTCCACAGAATGTGGATGAGTAGGGGTTAACCCAGGTGTTTCTGGTTCATGAAGCAAGCTCCCTTGTTTCCAGGTTTTCTCAGCCTTTCTTTTGTGTGTGTTTTTTTTTTATAGGTTTTTAGAAAATAAATCTAAAATTTTATTAAATTTGTGTCTGTAAGAAGTGTTCCTTTTCTATTTGCAGGTGAGCGACATCGTCTCCTCTCAGGAGGACCCGGTCTGGTCGACAAACATCAAGAAGGGTATCATGGAACTGATGCTTGTCAACATCCGTGGGACCAATGACTTGAACGAGCCCATTGCACAGAGCACTGTTGGGGTATGTGCTTGAGTAACTGAAGTATGCCAGGCTCATGCCCTGGTGTTGTCAGGGTGTGGATTTAGCGCCCTGTCATGGCACTTGTGTCCTCATTATGGGAAAGCCCCATTAAAGAAAGAGGCTAGAATAACATCCTTTTCATCTAAAAACTCACACCTGTTATCTCCATGTAATTCCTTAAATTCCAAACAGTGGACTTCATTATTTCATGCACAAACCAATAGGACTTCTGACTGTCACAGGCAGATAAAGCCCTGCTGTGCGGGCCGCTGTCAGCACATGCTGACATATTTTATGCTCCATGGTAGTACTTTTTACTTTTTTGATACATGTACGTGATGTAAGTACATTTATCTTGTTTTCACCCTTTTCATATTTGTTTACAGACCTCAATCACCAGACAGAAGAAGTACTACCGCGTGATGGAGGTAAGTACAGATATCAATAACTTATCCATATAAAAACATTAATACAAATATTTTAAAAATTGATAGTATTCCAACAGTGAAGTCAACCAATTGTCTTAAAAAGTAGGACAAAATTAAATCTTCCCTAAGAACAATTCATTCAAATACTAATTGACAATCAAAATTAAGTGAATTTAAAAAAAGGAAGTACATGTACATGTTTCTCTATTTAGAATGTATTTAATTATGAATGGAACAAAGACAAATTTACTAGAGTGGGACTTGAACCTGCGACCTCCGGATTAACGTGCCGGGGCTCTACCAACTGAGCTTTCTAGTTCTAATGTTGGTAGTCTCCCTATCTTGGTTCGCAGATGCCAGTCAGAAGCCATTCAACCTGTAACTGTCATGTAGTCAGGGATCACACCCAAGTTTATGATACAACCTGGGAATCGGCAGTACAGGGATTAACTTAATGGGCTGTGACTTCCAATATCATGTAATAAACTAAAAGGGAAACTGACTGGGTAAATTAAAAATAATTTGGGGTTGAACTTTTGGTAGAGCAGCACCACGTCACTCCAGAGGTCACAGGTTCTTGTCCCTCTTTAGTAAATTTTTCTTAATTGTTTCACAATTCATATTCACAGAATGGAGTTGCTGGAAACTGTGAGTCTGCGTACGATGTCAAAGTCTCGGAGCCTGTCATGAAACTTGTGGGCAACAAAGTCCCATGTAAGTTTTTGTGTCAACTTTCATCTTTTTTAAAATTAGTGCAACATAAGTAGTATAGTGGGACTCCAAGGTCAAATTCAATTTTGTGATGGCTTTATTTTCCGACAGATAGAGTCCTTATAAGAATGGGGAAAAAGTTACAAGTCTTTAGCCTCAGGTTAAAACTTTGTGAAATGCTACGTGTTTAATAAACTTCGCTATGATTGACACAGCATGAAGACGGTGAACTCGGCCACTCGGCCGTGACGATCAGGGAGGTCTGCATAATATTGTTTACTTATCAATGCTGTTCCTTATTCTTTGAGTCAATCTGTTTGTTTTCAGCACTCCGCTTTGTCTTGAACATCACCAAGACTCGTAATCTTATGGAGTGCCAAAGACGCAACCAGCGCAGTGAGGTCTCCCTCCTTTCGGGCCAGAAGTGTGAGAGATGCTCGGAGACTGAGAAAGAGAATATTGAAGAGCCAAGACCCCTGGAAGACCAGCCACAGCAGGGCGAGGAAGACTTCCTGATGAGTCTTAACAAGGTGCTAGATTATTGTTGCATCTTTCTGGTCACGAAACCAAGAGATCCTCAGGAGAGGCCAGCACTTTATAGGAGATATTTACATACTTTAATAGAAAACATGGAATACCATGGGGGTATGATGGCTGAAAAAAAATATGAATGTTATTTTAGAAGTTGATTCTTTGAACTGATGTGAATTGCAATTGAGTGGGCTTAATCTGGAAGGATGAGGTAAATGAATAATTGTTGAGAGAGTTATGCACTATTTACTGGTTTGCTGAGACAGCTCCCCGGAGGTTTAAAGCAGCTCTATGTAAAACTGGGCCCTGTTATGCTATGTTTAAATTTGTGTCTGTACTAAACAAAACGATGCATTTTGGGGGACAAATTTCATAAAGCCTGTCACCACAAATCCTTTCAAAATACAGAGTGATTTTTGCTTAGCAAAGAACATTTTTTTAAGCAGTATTATGTGCTTGACAGCTTCAAGAAATTGGGCCAAGGGCCCAATGTCATGAAGCTGTTAAGCAAAAAATGATGCTCAGCAAATTTTTATGCTAATCCAAAATTAGCAGGGAACCAGTCACAAACAATATAAATTACCTAGTATTTTGGCTGGTAACCTGTTTCTGCTAAGCGAGGTTTTCCTTTGCTCAGCTCGATCCTTCTGAACAGCCTCTTGAAATTGGCATAGGGCTGCCACTCCCTCGAGGCATCGTGCAGCAAGTGACTGTACCGTTGTAAAAGAAATGTGTTTACTCATTAACAATACAGTCAAAAATTGTGAAATTTCACAAGATCCCTAATGGAACATAGCTGGATAACACTATTACCAGCAGAATTAGCTTGGGGTGAGTCTTCGACCTACAGTCACCTATAACTTCGAAGCCCCTCAGAGAATATGTTGACATTGGATACATGCCAAGGTCTAAGATCTTAGCCCTGTTACAAGCAAGCAACCAATCATTCTGTCACTGGCTGTGCTATTGCAGACATCAGGCAGACCCCAGCTGTTTATTGTAAGGCGGTCAAGCTGTGGTTTCAGGGTAGGCCAAGTAAATAAGATACCTAGTTTCTCAGTACTGGTAAGCAGTGCAAAAAAATGAAAAAAAAGTTGGATTTGGGTAATATTATTTTCTTTTTGTAGCGTAATCATGTGACCACCAGTGTATATACCGTATATTGGCACGATGCACACATTGAAAAAAAAAGTTGTCATTTTTCATTCTGGGGATTCAGTGAACCTTCTGAGTCTATTGATACCATGTTAGAAGAGTTTGTGAGCAATTTGTGAGCAGTTTTACACGCATTTTTAACGGTACATGTACACATGCTGACTGTACGACCATGTTATGGCTCCTGTGTCCTGGCATACTACGCTTGCTTAACATTTTCCTGCTCAGCAGAAATGAGCAGGATACCAGTCACAAATTGTACATGTGACATGGTAGTTTGGCTGGTAACCTTATTCTATTAAGCATAATGTTGCTGTGCTTAGCTACTTTTGGTGCTTTAGCTGCAGCTCTGTTAAATTGGTTATGATCTATGAGCCTAGTGACACATTATGATATTTCCTGATTATGTTTTATGATTTATGAAGTATCATCCAGAGTTTATCGCCCTTGCATTTGCCAGTTTGAAATCTTGTTGTAGAAGAATTTATTCGAAGCAGGAAAGGGCCTTTCCTTATGTTCTTCTTTTTAACGACTGGTTGCGATATTTTTTATGTTCAGGTTCGCTACGGTATCAGCTTGAAGGACCATGACAAGTTCCTGATTTACACCGTGGTTGTTGAGGGTCAACACGTCTTCATGCCCTTTGGTGAGAAGGGAGGAAAGGCTGTAACCTTTGTCAAGTGAGTCCTCATCTATTAACTTCTCTAACCCCGTCCTTGAACTTCTCTGAAAATCTTTTTTAATTCCTAGAGCCTTCAAGGTTTTTTTTCTTAATCATTTTCGGTGAAGCATTCTGCAGCCAGTCATGCTAGATACACTGGGGAAAATCCTTTCTCCTAACCACTTTGCGGCAGATGACATCTGTAGACGCAATTTTTATTTGGACAGACTCAGGGCGGACGTTTTTTTTTAACGCCGGCAGCAACTTAGGATTTTCCTCCATTTTATGTTGACATGTGGACGGCCGACTTTGATATCCACCTAGTGTGTAGCGTGTTGAGGCAGGCACTTATTGTGATACACTTTATGAAGAGCGACAACAAGTTCTGGGAAACTTGCCTTGTAAAATCTCTTTCTGTGGGTTATTGTGTAATCACAATACCTTTGTCCTGTCATACAAATGTGGCATACAAGAATGGACAGGCCGCCACCATTGTTTGTCATTGTTTGTGGCTCAATGGGAGGTAAGTCTGGGCATTCCGAGATTTCAGCATACCATGTCAGACTTTTGGCAACATCAAATCAGAGAACTATTTATGAGCATCTTTGATGTCTTTCCTTTGTCAAGTCAGGGTTTCATTGTGGCAATGACATTTTCAAAAGAAATCGGTTACTCAAGAAACTCAAAAAAGTTCTGAAAATTAAAACCGCGGGTGGGCTCGGAAATGTTTTTTTAAAATACCGACGTGAAGTGGTTAATGGTAAGTGCATTGGCTTTTTATGCTCAGTATACACAACACATGGGACCTACAGTGTTGCATTGCATCAGCAGGATGAAGCAAATAGGCTTAGGTGTCTTGCTTAAGGACACAAGTGTCATGACTGGGACCTCAACCCATGCTCTTGCAAATTACCAACGTTTTTGCTTAGCTGCTAATCAATGTGTTTCAAAATGAAGGCCATTATTGGCATGAAAGACAGATGATTCCGTGGGACAATTCACTAAAATGTAAAATTCAAGTAATTTAGTTGTAATATAATCGTCCCTGCAGCCAAACCTTTGTCTTGAAGAGCAACAAAGAGATCTCTGAGGAAATCCCTGAGGTCCAGAACCCCAAAAGGTCACCGGAGGACCTGTCCTTTGTCTTCGAGGAGAAGTTCAGCCACGTCCACGATACAGAAGAGGAACGCCATCCTACCGAAGAGGATGCACCCCACATGAATGACATCTGTAAATCGGTAAATCTATCTCAATGAAAATCTCATTTCAACTGCGATTAGTGGTATGATGTGATTTGTCATATTCTTTCTCCTGATTTCATAATTTCATCTTCAGATCTCCCTCTGTCTTCAAAGAGGTGAACTCAATAAGCATCAAGGGACGAAGACGTGTAGATATGTCTTTGTCCTTAACCCTAGTTTTCTGTTTTTAATGATGTAGAGAGTCTATAAATTTGGTTGAAGATTGACATCAAAGGCAATTTGTTGCCTTTGGTGCACTCTTTGACGCCAGATATCTGACTCCGACATCATTTCTAAACCATTATGCCGAGGGTATACATGTATGCGCACAGACACACCGATGGGCAGAAATGTGTTATTTGATTTCTGCCCCTACACCGATGTGTATTAAGCACTGTATACTCACTACTTTCCCGAGTCCTGTGAAAAAAATCAAGGCATTATCACTCGGGTGGGATTCGAACCCAGGACCTTAGCCATGCTAGAGCAGATGTCTTACCACTAGACCACCATGCTAGCCCAGTGGCTAGAGGCAGTTTGAATCCTCTATTTTAGCAATGGGTACCACAACGATTCAACATCTATTGAAGAATTAACGTTATGTTTTGGGTTTTTTTCATAACGCTAAAGGATATATCCTCTGTAGTCTCTACCCATTGTTAAAGAATTGCTTTTCTTGGTACAATCAAGACAACCTGTGATTTTTCTTTGTAGGTGGAGAACCACACTGATAAGATCTTTGCTGGTATCCAACAAGATAAGATCACCGAGGAAGCTCCTCTCAACTTCATCTACATGGTCAAGTCACTCAAGAGACTCAGCCCCATTGAGCTTCAGAATGTCTTTGACAGGCTCGGCAAGAAACTTGCAGACGATGATGAGCGGACGAAGGTTAAGAAGTAGGTCAAACATGGTGATGACTTAATTTATCAGCAGTTGTATTTTAAAAACATTTTTGCAAAAAACACTCAGTTCTATACAAGGGAATTCACAATATGGTGGGCCACCAAAAGTTTGTTGAGCGATAGGTCGATCATTTCCATGCTGTGTTTGCAATGCACATCGGAATTGTTACCCGCAAGCCAGCGGAGAAAAAACCTTAATCAAAAATTAGCCTTCATTTTTCTGAAGGTGATCTCAAATGCAATGAGAGAGATAGCTGCTCTAGACTGACAAATAAAAACAAGGAAGATAGAGGTAGCAATTAAAGACTAACTAACTGCGTAAAAAAACTGCTTGAAGTAGCTGTTGTTGCTAAAAGAGCTCATGCAGTTTGTTTATGTAATTAGTTAGTCTTTAAGTGCTACCACTATTTTGCTCGTTTTAATAAAATGCAATCGAGGTTACATTGCGAAGGTTGTAGGTTTTAACCCATGATGATGCACTGTAGCCCAAACATCTGAAGTCACATTTCAAGGCACGTGAACAATGCCAGAAACCGGCCTTTAGAACCTGGTGGTTACCTGCCAGATGTACCTTTGACCTTGCATGTCATAATTTTTACAGCAAAAACCAAGTTACAAAAAATGAAATACATATGGTGTCGCCATCTTCATTACAGAGCGCCGCACAAAGTGTGCAACCAATCGTTCCAACAGCCACAAATGTTTGCGCGAACAGTTGCGATCTGCTTGCGGTAATGAAACCAAGAACTTAGTAGCTCGCAAGCCTGAGAAAACCTGTAAACAAGGGTGCTAGCTACGTGAACCTGAAACACCGGGGTTAACCCCAACTCACCCGCAATAAGTAATCTGGGTTCTTTTACATGAACTGGCTTATTGTCCCATCCAAAGGACAAAACATTTATGGTATTAAAACAATTATGTTAAAATATCTTGCTCAAGGACCTAAAAGCAGGAACTTAACCCACGCTATGCTGATTAGAAACACCAGAGCTTGAGTCCAGTGCTCTGCTGGGCCATGACATGCCGAAAGGAAAAAAACACCACAGGCATCCCATATGTTGGAGATGCTGTTTTAACATCTTAGATGACTCTGCTTTGTATTGAAGTAATTCTTTTTTTATATTTTGGTCGTTGTAGGCAGATTGTCCTGGATGCCATCCTGCAGGTGGAGAATGACAAGTCTGTTGAGATTTTGACCCATGAGATTGATCAGCGTTATATCGTAAAGGAAGAGGCAAGTCAAGTCCTGAGCACCATGGCTCTCATCAACAAACCCACAGAGAAGATGGTCGACAACATCTTGGTGAGTCCTTTCATTTATTATTGGGGTTTTTTTTACCCTTTTTTTTTCCGACAAGATTTGAATTAAAAAATGTTCCCTTTTTTACTTTTTGGCCCGAGCCCATAGGATTTGTACACAAACTTTGTTTGGGAAAACAAGTATAATCAACAGTGTCACTCCAAAATGTAAGCTATAACTCACTTCAGCTGTTTATTAAGCTGTGTTCTTGGTTGCTGTACTTGACCTTAAACCCCATCTTCATTTTCTCCAACTCTAGCGACTGTGCAGAGGCTTTGTCCTGTCACATGATGATGCTAGAGACATCAAGACGACCTGCTGGTTGACCTTTGGGTCATTGGTTCACAAAGCATGCAAGGTCAACAAGATCTGCACCCAGGACAAGCTGAATGAGTACTCTTTGGTAAGTTGAACTTTTCTCTGTGGTTAAACTGTTTTCAACTTTCTCATATTAAAGGTATAGGGTCATACTTTGGTATTGACCTCAAATTTGTTCATATATAATTTCTATCCGAAAGCTTACTTGTTATAAAGATGGTAATGGTATTAAGCATCCTGTGAAATTATTTTGTCCGAATTGCCTTCATTTGTGAATGCTGTGGCCATATGGTTGGTACTCGCAGTCACCTTGCTAAATGTGGATGAATTCTACGTTCGAGTGAAAATACAGTGACAGTTTTTTGCTGTTTACTCAACAATCAAACACTGTATTCATCTCATGCTCTCTCTGTGACTTTTGCCATCAGCATTACACTGACAAAAACCAATCTGTGACCCTACTTTTAAGCCTTTTGTAGGCTTAAAAGTTTCATGAGGTTTGGCAGAATGACTTAATTTAGTAACAAGTGAATACTCCTGTTGAACTCCTAGACAGTGTTACATTATTAATGGATTGCAACCTTTTTTAGCTGATGAGGGCAGATTTCCTCTTTTCTCTTTCAATATGTTACAAATAGTGCCATAGACAACTTAGAAAATACTGTGCAAAATGTTTGTGTACAGTCGACTCTCGTTAATACGAGGTCCACCGGACTGGCCCGTTTTCCTCGTATTATCCGAACCTCGTCTTAAACGCAGCGCACTATTTATACATGTACACGTACATGTACATGTACTGTATTACACACATCGTCATAGGGCATGCACTACACATGTGTCTAGGCTAGAACGGAGCGGTTGGCTTCCTAGTACAGTTCTTACGAGCATCCTGTACACAAAAATATCAATGATAAATGCAATTTTGTTGACTATGATCATAGAAATTTAATATTTTGTATAACTCAAAATAAAAATCATAGCAAAGTCATGTCAAACTTGCCGTTCATGTGACCATGATGTGACAGATTCGATACTGCGTAGCCCCTATGCTGAACGTTGTTTTCGCTGGTAGCCGCTATGCATGTAGGCGAAGTAGTATTTCAAGCATAAGTTACCAGCGTAATGTTTCTGACTTTCGGATCGGACGGAACCGTGTAGCCGGTCCGATCCGATAAATAGTTTGGCAACAAGCATGTAATTTCAGAAACTTGGCTGACTGAACGGTAAGCTTTTACGCAACAATATTTTTCCGATCTCGCTATAAAAGTATGAAAAACAATACATTTTGTCATCATGGGGCCGCAAAAATACCTCGTATAATCCGTGTTCTCGTTACGACCGTGCTCGTATCTTCCGTTTTTTAAGACATAGAAACACGCATTGGACAGTTCGGGACCGGTGAAATACCTCGTATTAACCGGCGTCTCGTATCTTCCGAGCTCGTATTAACGAGAGTCGACTGTATTACCATTTTTGTTTAATGCCCTGCGGTTGGCAACCACTGAAGGGGCATACTGTTTCCGACATGTCCTTTTGTGGATCTGCGCATGTATGCAATCATTGATACTAGTTTTTCTGATTCAGCATCTCCTGGAAGGGATTGATGAGAACACCCCCAACGATGAGAAACGCTTCTTCCTGAAGGCCATGGGTAACACCGGTCTCATCCTCAAGAAGACCCCAGAGTCTCCGACAGACTCCATCGATAGAATCAGTAAGCTGATCAAGCATGACCTGACCGACATTGATCTCCGTGTCCAGGCTATCTACTCACTGCGCCGTGTGTGCAAGGGACAAACAAAGAGGGTGAGTACCATAATCTTCGGTATATTAGCCGCCCGGCGTATATGCCGCAGCGGCAACCGCATACACAGAGGGGCCGTGCGTATTTGCAGTTCTTTGTGGTGATATACAGTGACTGGCGGGCGGCACATAAGTCACTGTACATCACCACAAACTGTGAGTTGCGTTCAATGAAGTCAAAATGTATTGAAGTTAACACCATTGATTGTTATTGAAATCATTAATTAGATTGATCTGCAGTCAGGTGGGCCTATTTTCTTTTTTTAAGTGATTGGCCAGCGCATCACTCCCTGAACTGACGGTCCGTTTGGAAGCACGCGGGCCACTTCCTAGACCACCCAATGGGTTTTGGGAGGGCGGGCCGCCCTCCTTAAATTTCAGGCCACCCAGCCAAAGAATTGCCAAAATAATTAACCGCCCTGTCAAAAATTGAAGAATCCTGGACGAACGCAACTTCAATCCCAGCGCGGGAACGCTGATACAAGTTTCCTTCGACACAGACTTTCTTCCCCCAGGCCTCACTCAAACGAGTAGCTGTGTTGGGAAGCACGCGGACTGCCAAACCACTGCATTGCGATCACCATAAACCGATCGGCCGGCCGTGACACACAGCCAGTTGACAGCTACGGTATACAGTACATGTGTGGCATGCATCAATGGAGCCCAAATCAGCACCTGATTGGTTCGCTTCCGCGAAAGGTTAAATGTATTATTCATGAATTCAGGGGTTTCCCTTAACTTTTTTTTCCACTCGCCCGCCGGACGAGTCAACCAAAATTTTGGGTCGCCCGCAAGTTTTTTCACTCGCCCGTATGTTATGCACACAATTTTCGTAGCATCAAAAAAAAAAAAAAAAAAAACCACACACACACACACCCAACCTTACGGATCCGGTTTGTGGGGTACTGCTATTGTTGTTCTATTGTTCCCTTTTCTAAAGAATTCCCTTGTGGGGCCCTATTGTTCCTATTGAAATTGCCTTGTGGGGTCCATTGTTCCATTGTTAAAAGTACCCCGTAAGTTGGCATGTGTAAGGGCATATAAGTGTGTAAACACCTCCAATCGGGGACCTCCTATTGTCCCTCTTTTGTTTGGACTCTTTGGCAACAGCTCCCATTGGTTTTGTACACAATTTCTAACTGGGGACCTTTACCCAACCGGGGACCCTATTGTCCTCTTTTGTTATAGGTCCCCGGTTTGAATGTGAAAACAAACTCACACACACCCAAGTGTGTAAATGGAAAAAATACCGAGGACATCCCATGCTGTGGACTTTAGTTTTTTTAGCGACGTTCCCATTGGTTTTGTACACGAAACAAACCGAGGACTGTCCCCGATATGTTTTTTTTCCGGATCCCTATTGCTAAAGTTCTCGGTTTTAATGCGTAGACATGTTCACACACACACACGGAAATTTCCGTTTTTGAACCTTCTTATCCCCTAATTTCTTCCCTTAATAATCCTTTTTTCATCAACTACCATTTTCATGGGTTTTTGATTTGAGAATCGGTTTTATAGAACTTCTTTTGCAATGAAATCTTCGTGTTAACGATCGATCGACGACGCACGATGGAGAAAAAAAAGCAATGAACTTTGCCCTGCAACGCCCTCTATTGGCAAAAGTTGTCGATGCTGGAATAGCCTTAACCCAACGCTGTGTATAGTACAGATCCGCGGGCGTGCGCGCCACAATGTGCAGCATTTCTTTACTCGACTCGTGAACGTGTACAGAGTTGGAGGCTAGCCAAGCTTTCTTATGAATATGTATTTTTTAACGGGCCAATCACAGCGTGCGGAATGTTGGTTGTGATGGACTTTGGACCTGCTGTTGTACTGTACAATACACCATGTGCTGTGTGCGTGCGTGGACTACAGGCGGGCGAGCGAACGTTGTGGGGCCTGTGGATACTCGCTACCATTACCATGTGGTTATGTGCGTGCGTGGACTACAGGCGGGCGAGCGAACGTTGTGGGGCCTGTGGATACTCGCTACCATTACCATGTGGTTATGTGAGTGCGTGCGTGTTTTACTTATGAACGATCGTGATCGCGATCGCGATCGCGGCCACATTAAATCTAGCAAAAGTAAATACTTCCCAAACCATTTTACGAACTTAGAAATAATCTCTCTCTGGGATTTTACCACTGTACCCCTCATTTATTGTGAAAAGGAACAAATTTTTGACTCGCCCGGCGGGCTAGTAAAGGAAGGGTTTTGACTCGCCCGCCGCTGTTTTCACTCGCATTTGGCGACCGGGCGACTGCTAATTTCGAACCCTGAATGATACTCATTGCCTGCTGTGTGTTGATCGGAGACACGAATGGAACCACATGGCCGGTCGCGTGGTACAATAAATAGTCTGGCAACAAGGATACTGCTTCAAGTGTTGTCGATTTACACGCAAGTATAAGAGGTACCATACGCATTTTGTTGGTCTGAGCTTTACTGTACGTGAAAAGTGACTGGTCAGTGTATTTGCTTACAATAAGCAATAACCAATAAGGTGCCGCTCTAATAAAAACGTGCATATTATAACGTTCTTGAATTCTTCCAAAAGCTAAGCTAAGAAATGCAGTTTTTTAAAGATTATTATTATTTTTCAAGAACCAGATGAACATTTAAGCCAAGAAATAATGTGTAAGTTGTTTCTGCCGTGGATTTCTGAAAGTTATAAATAACACATTTTTTCGTTGACTATTTAATTTCTTTAGATTGAAGTTTTTTCACGTCACATTGTGATCAAACAACTGGTTACTTGCCTCTTTACGGCATACGAATGGTATAAGCCGTCATCAGCAAAAGTCATAATCGAAATGAGCATGGTATGGGCCCCAAGTTCACGACCCTCCCTCGGCTCGTGCTGGGGCTCTCAACATTTCCTCAACACCGTCACATCACACAGGCCATGTTTTGCAGGTTTTTTTGTTGTTTTTGATCTTTCCTAAAAACGTGTACGTTGTTTTTTGTTCTTCATTATTAACACGTCCGTGTATGAGTAGCCCGGCGTATAAGCCGCAGAAGTTTTTCTCGGGGCCAAAATCAATGTATAAGTTGCGGTTTATATGCCGAAGATTAGGGTAATCCATTCTGTTTTAATAAGATAACATTTCCCACTCACTGAAAGCTTGTTAAGTGCTTTGAAATTGGTCCTGTCCTTTTATTGCATAAGCCTTCCCACTTTAACACGTTGACTGCCGGTCATAGATTCGTAGGGCGTTCCCATTTGCCAAGTGTGGTGCGCATGCGCGCATACCAACAGCAAAAACACTATGAAAAAAAAATAATTTGAAAATACAAATTCTAAGGATGTAAAAATGTTTGTCCTCACCACTGCCAGAAGTGTATTTGTTGCGTTCTCAGTGATGCCAGTGTATTCAATTAACAATACAAAAACCTTTCATTCTCTACGAGTATACTTGTAGTGGCAGACTCCGTTACACCTGTTACTACGAGTATACTCGTAGGCGGCAGTCAACGTGTTAATAGATTGGCTACTTGTTTATAAAAACTGCTTGTACCTGTTAAGCCTAAATTTATCTTCATGAGAACAGATTAAGAAGTAAAGTTTTTGTTTACATCAAAATTTCCCTTGTGAAACAACCACTTTGTCATGAGCACCAGCTGACTGCATTTTTATAAACATTGTAATACAGAAAGAGTGTGTTTGATTTGAGTTAATTGTTAGCCTGACCCCATAGCAAAATCTACAATCTACTACAATGTACAGAGTCCGTAGATCGATGGTTAGGGTTGTCATCTATGTGCGTTTTGCACGTTGAGCATTATTCATTGTGCATAGTGCGTCAAAAATTACAATAGACACCTGGCAACATACTTCTATGTGTCAGTAAGTTGTGTAATTCATTAAAATTAAAGATGCATTGTTTGTGCAGTGTTTGAAATTTGTGACACCGGAAAATGTGACACGACAAGGATGGTGTACATTACTGTGTCTGGTTCATTTAATGGTGAACTGCATCTTTGAAGTGAAGCAAAACAAAAACCCTGAAAAGATACAAAATAGAATTTCCATATAAATACAATGCTTTAGGAAATACCAATCCAGCAAAGTAAATTATAAAAAGAACAATGATAATCCTCAGAGAATCCAATGCAATCAAAAGAGATAAATCAAACTTGATTTACACAATTTGCCTCTAACTGTAAAGTCAAGTTAAATTCCAAAATGAATTATCGATTACAAGGCATGTAAAAGCTTTAACTTGCAAAGACAAAATAGGAAATAACTAAAGCAAATGTGCAATGACCTCTAATTATATGACTATGGACTCAGCAAACCATGGACTTAAATCAGTCCACTCATCATTATAACCTAAGGATCCATAAAGAAATTAACTTAGGAAAAATGAATTAATATCATAAGAACAGGATTATAAAGAAATAACATAACTAAATAAATGCTAAACAAGTATGCAGATGGCATGTTTAATTAAGTATTAAAAGAGAAATATGAGTAATATATGCTGCATCACATAAACTTAAGGACTAGTATGCCAGTCTAATAAGACACTACTGGGGCCGATTTCACTAACGCGTTTTGATAATCGCAAACGCCGAAATCGATCGCTAAATCCCAAATCCATCGCAACTTAGCAATGGATTTTGGAAAACGATTTCACTAAAACTTTGCGACAAACTTACTCATCGCAAAACAATTATTAGCGATGACAATCTTGCGATGACTCGTTAGTGGCCGCAAAATGTAAGTTCATCGCAAATTATGATAGATTGCCCTATTTTGTGCTTAGATTTTATTAGCGGTGTACGTCTCGACGTAGTATAGTTTGTTCGTGAATTAAAGGTTTAAATGGCGTTACGTTTACTCTCCGTGGTCTTTTACTGGGAGACTCGGGATACACACAACGCAGTTGGCCGATGACACCTTTCAGCTTGAATGTGGCTGTTGCCGAAAGAGCTTAAAATCGTAAAAAAAAAAAAAAAAGGAGATCGTCATCTATTGGGTTCAGTTATTTTAACCAGCAATTTGGCCTAAAGTTAATGTAGGGCTCATAGCATCCACAATTTTTCCTATCCAGTTTTATACCATGTACACATTTTCGATGACAACACTTTGACGAAAATTTCGGGCATCTAGAAACGAATTCTTTTTTGCCAATTAGGCCTAATAGTCATTAGGCCCTATGCCTTCGGGAAAGTTAAAAAAAAAAAGAATTCCCCTTTAGACGTTCGTATATGTGCTGAAGCTTTATATAAAGGGTGTTAGACATTAATTACCAAAAACCAAAATCGTTATTCTCATTTTGTCAATTTTCATCCAGCTCAACGTTACAATTATTTACAAGATTTTATAAAAGTAAGTATACTAGGGGGGGGGGGGCTATAGGCCTACAAATGAAACATGTTAAATTTGATTTCATGTTCACCTTTTTATGCCTAGAATTTAAGCATTAATATGGTCCTCTTGTTGTTACTTTTGATGCACCAGCATGACAACCTTTACATTTAAACTGCAATATATGCCATTCGTTTTTAATCGAACCGCAGCCTGCAACAACATTTTGACATGTACGACGCCCACATGCGAAGACTGACGGTTTTCTTGAGGTTTGTGTCAAAGGTCACTACTTTTAGCCTCGTACAAAACGTTTAGGTTCCTTGTCATGTCATCGCAACTGCGATGACTTTAGTGAAACGCAAAATCAGCGACGTCGCAAGTGCGATGGATTTGGGGTTTGCGATCTCATCGCAAGCGTGATAGCGATGATCGCAAATGGTGACTTTAGTGAAATCGGCCCCTGGTATCTTAGGTCACACGCTCCAATAAACACTGGACAAAAGAAATCTCTGCAGGGTAATAAACACTCTTGGCAGACTTCCTGCCTCCCTGTACTGAGGTATGGTGCCTTCCAAGAAACTGTGTGCACCTCATTATACATGCAGCAACATAGGGGATTAAGGGTCTAAACAGTGGCTATACTACACTGCACTATGAATTTATACACTAAAAGTATAAATCTAAGAATATGTACATAATAAAGTGGAAAATAAATGAGGAATATATTGTAAAATAAGGAAATCTATTCTTGAACTTTGTGTACTCAAGAAGTTAACTAAATTTGAACAAGAAATAAAGTGGATATACATGTGCTTGTAATCAAAGTAAGGGAAATCTAAATCCTTCAAATCCATGGAAATAGATTATATCTTTAAACACAGAAAGTCATCAATAGGATGATCTTTCCTAAATATTAATATGCAATAATAGATACAATAACACAGTGAATCCGGGCTTCCTAAAGACCATCAATGAATGAATCCACTTTAAATTCAGTAATCAGAGTAAAGTTTAAGAATACTCAAGATAACTTCGGAATTAATCAAAAAGTGTTCACAAAGTCTTAATAAAAAGAAACTTAGGAACTTTAACAATAAGAACAATTATTAAAACAATATAAATGAATGACTCACTCAAGACAAAGGATAAGTGTGAGCTTTACCTTAAGGGTCAAGCGAGGGCGCTGCACAGGAGAAATATGTAAATGAGCTGTCACAAAATGAATGATGGATCTTGAACAGCGCTGACGCAATACCACTGATTCCCGAACTCATCCTCTCTTTCTGTATCTCCCAGGTCGTCTCTCTCCTGATGCCATTCCTCAAAGACGTTGACGAGGATCAAGAGATCCGCATTGCATCTTATGTCATCATCATGGATTGCGAGCCCAAGCTGAAGGATGTCCAGTTCATTGTCACTGACCTCCAGAAGGATAAATCCAAGCAGGTCATCAGCTTCATCTACAGCCACCTTGAGGGACTTGTCAACAACCCAAGACTCTGCAAGTTCAGCATGTGAGTCAGAGAACAAACTTTGAAATAATACTGATGATACAAGGCACAAACATGGATCAATAGATTTACTAGCAGGGGCCCATCTCACAGAATAGAGAGGTTTCGCAAGCGGCTAATAGACTCTGCTCAGGTCACAATGTCCAGCCATTGCCACTTTTGTACATTTATCCCTAAGGGTCATTTTGATTGGTTGGTATGCAGTTTAGCTACAACTAAATAGTATAATTTAAAATGTTGATCAATACTTTATTACTTTGTGAGTTTGCAGATTGCTGGTTCATTCTTTGTTTGTTTTACATTCCATCCTACCATCTTTGTCTCGTTGCCAGTAATTAAAGACTTATGTCCTTTTCACACGGAAAAAAACCCCCAACATTCCTTGCGACGAATTTAACGAGCACTGAAGTCATCCAATGCCTGAATGCTTTCGCAAGCTTTCACACGACACCAAGTAAAAATGTGACCACGTTCCATGAGACGAGAGTTCAGACTTTAGCTGGTTACCACTGAACTATACAGTTTTTGTTTTTAAACAGCGCTAGTACCAGTTAAATGATGACGTAATGTCGCGTGTGCACAGTGTGTCGTGGTAAAAAATAAACCATGTAAACATTCTTCAAAATGGCTGACACTCCCGAAGACGCTGGGGAGTCCATTCATAATACTATGCCCGTAATATCCTCCAAAAAACGACCGGCGAAGACATCCAAAGATAAGAGTAAGAAGGCCAAGAAATCTTGGTGCTACGAGGAAACGATTGCCTTGATAGACATTATGGAGAAGGAAACCACCCAATCTAAAATGGATGGTTTGACCCACAACGGCCATGTTTGGCAGGAAATCGCGGACATGGTCGTGGTTGGCCCAGTAACGGTGTGTAAACACACAAAGGTCGGCTCCCGAAGGTTCTTCATGCATGCATGTTACTACCGCTTTCGAGAGGATCGTCGGTCAATAAACAACGGATCGTTTCACACGAAGGTTTGACTAGATTCCTTGCGAAAAATTACGCTACCGTAAGATTTTGTCGGGGGTCGGGACCTACTACAAAATTTCGCAAGGTTTGCGAAAATTTCGCAAGGATTGTAGGCGATGTAAAATATTACTGTCCTTTCACACGAAGCCCAATTTGTAATTTTTACAAAAAATTGTAAAATTTCGCAAAGAATGTTCGTTTTTTCCGTCGAGTGAAAAAGGCTTTACCTTAGACTGTGCAAGTCTAGGGGTTTGTGTCCTGCAAAAGTGTAAAAGTGAGATTTTGTTTCCTTCACACGTAAAAGCAATGTCAGTTAACCCACAAGTTCCCCAAATTATTCAAATGCACTTAAGACTTGCAGGAAGTTAGGAAGACATGCCTTGTAGGAATCAAATGACTGTAAGCCACAAGACTCTAACTCTATATTTCATGTATGATAACCACAGGACAGAGCTGGCTAAGAAGGTCCTCCTGACCCTGAAGCCAATTGTCCAAGGCAGGCAATGCTCTAAGAGGTTCACATGGTCTCTCAACGCGGGTAAGTCACTGTTTTAGTCCTGTTTTGATAAGGGAATCAAAGTATGTGAAGAGGTCTTAGACTATTGGTTTAAACACACTGAGGCCTGGTTCTTTCTTTTTTTTTCGAGACGAAATAATACTGCTACAATGAAACCCTGACTTAACAAAGGAAAGATAACAACAGTGCTCGTAATTAGTTCTGGAATTTGATGTTGTGTGAGAAAATTTTGTGCATCGGGATTCGCAGAACCGAAAATCTGCCACGGTATGCTGGCATCTCGGAATGTTCGGACTGACCTCCCATTGAGCTGAATGTAATGACAAAAAATGGTGGCAGCCTGTCCATTCTTGTATGCCACATTTGTATAACAATGAAAAAAAATTGTGGTACTACTTCAGTACAAGAGAAAGTTGCACTGACCACCGAGGCCTCCGTGATTGGTACCCCGACCTCACCATTCCCAGTCGGCGCTGCTGTCAAACTCAGGGCAACCATCCTCAACAGGCAGATGAACCTTATGGAGGTGGGATTCCACGCCAAGTTTCTGCGCGACATTGCAGAGAAGATTCTAGGCGTGGCCAGACCGGCGAGCCCGAAACTGGAGAAGCTCTTGAGAAACAACGGGAGACTGTACAATGACAAGTCTATCGTAGAGAGAGATTTCGAACATCTGGATAATGTGGTATGCATTGGATTAATGTTTATGAAATGAAATTTGTAAATGTTGGATTTAAGATAAGTCTGCAACTTATATAATAAGTACATATCAGTAACAATCCTACTGAGAAATATTCCATCTCTTTTTAAATAATTTGTTTAATGAGAAATTGTCTAACATCACGAGGCTGGACGGCCTCTTTAAGGTGAGGGCTACACTTAACTGATTTGGGCTGTCAACCCAAATCAACTGGCACCTTAAAAAGTATTTGAAGCAATACTTTTTAAGCAGTATTTTACAATTTATGCTTCTTACTGAAACTTAAAATCTCACTAATTGTATTTTTCCCTTGTGCATTTGATGCCATAGCTTCCAACAACCAAGGTGCACACCAACACTGACATGGTGAAAGCTTCAGCGTACATAAAGCTGTTTGGCAATGAGCTGAGGACAATGACCATTGACAAAACCACCGTTTGGGAATGGCTTGAAGGAAGTAAGTTCAATAAGGAAAAAAGGGTGATGGGAGGAAGGAGGCCTAATAGTGACAAAACCACCCTCTTGGAATAGCTTGAAGGATATGTTGATTAAGGGAAGAGGACAACTAGATACTGGGTGGGGGTTACATTTCTGTGGATAATAGCATTTACACCTTGCAGGTAATTTGACTTAAGTGGAGTGCCTACTGGAGAAATTATATACATTTTAGGTGCAAAAAAGGACACCAATATAATTAAATCCTAATTACTAATTAGGGAAATTAGGGAAATATTTGCAAGTTTGTTTTTTTCCCCACTTTAATGACTGATTCTTATCTCTCGTGTCTGCCTGTAAAAGGATCTACAAAGATGCAGGAGCTTGAGAATAAGATCCTCACCACCCAAGAGCCGTACTCCTACCGCAAGATCTTCAGTCTCGGCCGTGGATTGCATGAGATTCCAACACAGGTCGGACTTCCCCTCAAGATCTCCTTCGACACCGCTGCCATCCTGGCCCTCGACATCTCCGGCAAGGCTCGCATGACACCTACCCTGACTGAGGTCCTCAGGACCAAGAATGGAAAGTTGAGCAATATCAGCGTTGCTGGATCAGTAAAGCCAAGGTAAAGCCCTGTCATTCTACAGCCTCCCTGTCTGTCCCTCTGTCACTTTCTCGATGTAAAGTCTTTATCTCAGTCAAGTCATTCTGCTTTGTTTAAATGCCTTAATAGTCTGTGGGTTTTTTAATTTAAGTGGCTGCTGGTATCAACGTTTTTTCAAGGGGGTTTTATCTCTGACCAAGAGTATGTATTTATCCTTTTTTAATATTTATTTTGTAAACGTTTTAATCATTAAACCCTTGGTTCTGCTGCCTTCATCCAATCCAGAGTTGCCGTGACCATGAAAGCCAAGATGTCTGTTGGTCTAGATGACTTCCTCAGCACCGGCCTCAGCCTGATGGGCTCCTTGAACTCCTCAGCATTCCTGAACGGCAACGCCACCGTAGACGTTCCCAAGAGGCTCTTCAAGTCCATTCATGATATCCCAACCAGCGAGCACCAGATCCTCTCCCTCCGCAGCAGACCTTTCATTTACAACACCCTAATGAGAGCCAAACCAACAGAGGTAAAATTCCGTAAACAACTTTGTTTACTTTTTTTTATTCAGGCCAAATGTCAAGGTCATTGTGGCTAGAACAAAAGAAACTTATATTCTCTGCAAACTTGGTTCGTGGATTGGGCTTGGAGTCCACCAGATGTCAGTTTGTCCTAAGACCAATTTTGTACTGCGACCGGAAAGATAATCAAGGTTAGATTGCAAACACAAAATAATTACAACAGGGGCAAACTCATGTAATATTTGCATCATTATTTACAATTTAATTCACCACTCGACTTCTTTCACCTCTGAGTATTTACAACTTTCTAGCCAGAATGAATATGATTGAATTAGTCCCAAATATATATACCGATTTGGAGTGGAAATTATCTATTTACAAATTGATTGAGTTTGTCAATGGAATTATCCAATGTAATTTACTAAATACAATAAACTCTTTGAGGGTTTTTATTTAAGTAAATCCTTCTCTTAGTATTGAAAATAAACCACAACAAATTTACAGAAATTAGTTTTTGATCCCACTAGATCACAAAAAAATGATTGTATGTGTTGATACATACACTCAATTCAGTGACACATCCGATGACATCAAAGTAATTGATTCTGAAATTACATTTATGTTATTATTAAATTTCTAGATCATACAACTACGAGTATAGCCAAACCCATAAAGTGTATCACACAAATTTGAGTCACACCCTTTGATTATGTAAATGCACAAGTATGCAAAACCCAATCTGGAACCTTAAATTGTTGTACTGGTTACAAATTTGTAATTACGAGTGATACCAGTTTAAATCACAGTTACTAGTGTGACCCGACAAGATTGATTCTTTATACAAGTTTTATTTATCACAAGCACAAAACAAATAAATTAAAAAAAAGGGTTGATGTGTAAGTCTATAAAAGAACAGAAAAGAAAAAGATTATAAGCAAACTTAAGATTATACAATAGAAAATATAGAAAATACAAACATTAAATCAAAATCAACTCAAGTAAACCTGAAACATTAAGTTCTATGGCAAAGAGCAAATGTCTCAAGCTTAAGAAAATAAACTTTTACAATAGAGAAACACATTAATTATTCTACCCTTAAGCCAAAGATAAAATTGTTTCTCAGTCCACCTTATTAAATATTCACGAAAACTCTAGAGTCCAGTAAAGAACACTAACTTTGTCACTGCTATACACAATAGACAGGGCTGTCCAAAAAGACAAATACATACTAATGAGCTAGCAACATGGCTGTAACATAAACAATCTAGATAGTGGTTCTGGAGGTAAGCCACATGTGCAGTGATCACATAGCAATTAACTATACCATGCCCTCACACACACACAGCACAGTATTGATACTGTGTCAACACAGAGTTGTGTGATGTAGCTAAACCTATATCAATAAACCCAACACACAGCCATGAACCTTTGGGGTTCCTAAGACATTCCATAGCTGGTGTACTTAATTACTTAAAATAAACAAACCATAGCATACAGTACTAAGAATCTCATGTGGGGTCTATGCTAGAACCTTGCACAAGAAACTGTAAATCTCTGAAGTTTCATGGTATAGAAACACAGAAATCAATGTACAAAAGAAATAATAAACTTAAACATACTCAAAAACCTCAATGGCAAAAAGAGCAAAATAAAGAATAATAACAATTATCAAAAGTGACTCAAGTTAAAGTTATCCTAGCAAGAACTTTCCAATGAGCTAAGTAAATCAAATAACAAGAAAATCAAATAAGGAATAACAGAATAAAACCCATACAATTAATTTAAACTTCTCTGAAACATGAACACTAAAATGTATGGACATGGAAGAGTCTAAAACAACAAATAACCATACACTCCATCTTCAATGAAATGTAAAGTAAATTATATTAAACCAAAACTATTTCTTTAGGAAACTGTAAAAGAACTCTCTTCCTTCCTCCATATAACAAGGTAAATTAATCCAAGTACTATTATCCTGAACCGTTTCAACTATAAACAAAGTAAAGGCAATCCAAAAAGGACAAGTTTGGGCAAAACACTGGCTTAATTAGTGCTTCCAAACTAAAACAAAAGTAACAACAAATGCAAAGAACTACAATAGTTTAGACAAAGGAAACTTATCCAAACCTCTTAAAATACAATGAATCTCCTTAGAAATGGCAATAATTATAAACACCAATATGGATTGTAGTCTAGCAGTAATAAGAAACAAAGGAAGATTGGTACTTACATAACAAGGATGGGAATAACTCAGAAAACTGGGAATAGCTCAGACTCTTGAAAATGACTTGTTCACACGATGATAACTTGCAATAAAATGACTTGTGGCACAATAGCTACACTATACCTGGGGTTAGAGCTGGGGCTGACCACACTGACCATACCCTGGGAAATAAGACCCTCAGCAGGTGGGCTGCTGCTAAGTCAACAATTAGTTAACTTAAGAGGGGCCAGTCACTTAAAGTGCTGGTCACACTAGTATTAACCAAAAATATTTGATCGTCAAAATTCTCTCGCCTCTATAGAAATTGTATTGTACCAGCTTTGAGCTTCCAACAAGATAATGTAGTTTCTCAGGGTATCAGTGCAGATAAAAATATACAGTTCACCGTGGCATTTGTCTATCCAGCGATGCTCAATTAAAGCTGTACCATTGGTGGTGGTTGTATTGAAAAGCTCTGAGTTCAGTTTTGCAGCGCCCAAAGTTGTCTCTTCGCCGCAGGCTTAAAAGGTTCAGAATGATGAACTCACACACCACCCCATACAAAGTACACCTTCAGAAACGGGTTCGCCCTCAAGCCTCAAACACCCTGTGTATAAAATGCGGCTAGGGCCATCTAATAATTAAAAGAAACATTTGCGAAAAATACATAATAATGTCCGCAGATGTCAATATACCAAATATCTCAAATGTTGCG